>VXAD01002039.1:546576-598620 GCA_013399195.1 Dicrurus megarhynchus
CTTTTTTTTTTTTTTTTTTTTTTGGCTACATTTTGGCTGGCACATACCTCCCCTCCCTCACCCCTTCTTCCCCACCCCTCTCTCCCCCGAAGATTAGAGAGTTCAGCTGTTGACACAGCTACTGCCACCACCAGTTTCTATCTGTGAATTTTGTTGTCGTCTGACACCCATCCAGCATAGCTGCAGAGTCTTTCTTGTACTATTTTAGGCATCAGGGTTTATTTGCAGCTTGATTTGTGAACAGTGGAAATTTACATTAGGTGCATTTATTTCATAGTTTGTATTGGGGCTTGGTGTGTGTGATCTTTGCTAAAGTGCTTGTCAAACTAGAAATCTGCTTCCTGACAGTTCTGTCTCGTCTAGTGCTTTGAAGAAATACTATCAGGGGAGATAAAAATCTTTGAACTTTCCAGGTTGGATCAGCTGTTAGTAACACACAAAATGTGATCCATTTATTTGGAAATGTTCTTGCTGAATCTTCCTGTCTTCAGGCAAAATACTACACTGTAGACTTTGTAGGAGCTGCAAAGAAACTATTAGCTCTGGGAGATGGAATTTCTCATTTATTGTGCTTGCCCAGTACATGTGTTCCTTAGACATTAGTCAGTGGTGTTGAGGAAAAACTGCTTTATTAACCTCCCTAATGACAGTGTATCTAAGTCTCAGAGAAGAGTTTTCACAAGGAGAATCCCATTCTTTGTTCCGTGTGAACTGTGCCTGGTACTGGCGGTTTCCAAACTCCTTTGATTGTTGGCTCTTAAAGACCTTTTTTTTGTGAATGGGGAGCTCCCTGGTGAATTTATTCTCATTAGCAATAGGCTTGTTTTCCTTAGTTATCTTTTGAGTTGTGCATCCCTTAGAAGTAGCCCCTTATACCTGTTTTTGAGAACTACCTCATGAAAGGCTATCAAGAAATTATCTGAGATAATTAGGAGCCTCGCTGTTGTTTTTTTGCATGCTTCTGTTTTCTTCTCTCCCTTACCTTGCTTTTGTTGTCAGAATCTTAGCAGTTTTGTGCTGTTCTCTCATGTTTTCTCAGTCTGGATGAACTTCTCTTGTACTTCCCTTTAGCTCTGCTCCACAGCCTTTCCCCCTCTGTGTTGTCCCTGCCCGCCACAGCAGGAGAAGCGCGCTGGCAGGAGAGTCACACTTGGTAAACTCCCCGGGTGAAATCCTGCGCTCATTGAAGTTGGTGGCAAAATTCCCATTGACTTCAGCGTGGCCAAGGTTTCACCCTTTAGCTTTGAAGTGTTCAGTGCTTCTGAGAGCCAGCACTTCTGTAAGCTCTGCTTTCCTCCAGGCACTCTGATTGCATCAGCAGCTAGAGCAGAAAGAATGGTGTCACGGGGCCACTGGCCTGGGAAGGAGTTTCTTGGCTGTCAGGTGCTGCATTAGCTTTGCTTCTGAGGGAGTTTTGTGACAAATTTATCCAAGAGCCTGAGTTATTTTGGCTCTGAGATTGAGCAAGGTTTGTGTCCCATTTTATATTTTTAGTCTTTTAATTTGACTTTTGATTGCTTTAAGTCAAATCACTTAAAAGTGCAGAATCCCCTGGCCAGCTGTGCTTGTTTGTTTTGTGAGCCCATTTACTTTGTGGCTTACTTTTCATTTCTTGATTGAAGCCTCACAGGACTTGTAATTGAATTGTTTAAAACATTTCATTATATTTCATTACCAGAGTTCACCCTCTTCTTCATATGGTAATATTTTTCTTTACTTTTTAATGTTGGCAGTTTTTCTGAACATGTCAAGACAAGTGCTAAGAAAAATGTCTGATTTTATGCTATTTTAATGACAAAACCAAAGTGGAAACAGAAACATCCACAGACAGAAGTGGGATGGGTATGTGTGTGTTGGGAGGGAGGAAAGGCTTCAAGGTGTGCAGTGTGGCAAGGCAAATCACACTTGAAAATATTCTCAGAAGTGTAATTAGCTATCAGAAACACTAAAATCTTTCCCAAAAATCCTGGGGTTTTCAGGTGTGTGAGCAGGGGATGACAGAAGTGGCTGCCCTGGGGAGGCCTGCCTGGTTAGCTCTCTGTGTACATCTGGTTCTGCCTCAGCCACACGCAGCAGCGGGCTGGGGCTGAGGAAACAGCGTGGCCATTGGCTTGGGGCTGGGAGGATGGGTCACTTTGCTCCCTTAGCAGCCTCATCAGGGAGTCCAGGAGCACTGCCCTGAAAACCCAGAGTCTTTTCTTCTGTAGCTGCAGCATGGGGCTTGCTGGATGTTGATTCTGACAACCACAGACTGAGAAGTCTGCAGGGAGCTCTACCTGTCGTTTTCTTGTCCTAATGGTGCTTATTTTCTGTCACCTGGTTGCTTTTTAACCCTTTCCTTTGAATGAGGCGTGGAGTAGTTACAAATTAGTGTTGTGGAGGTGAGGAGGGCCTTGCCTTTTGCGGGGAGCGGGGTGGGAAGGGCTGGAACTCATGTCAGCAAGTGCAGGCCTGTAGTTGGGATGTCTGTGATAGCAGCACTCTTGGCTTTCTGCAACACCAACAGGCTGGAGCTGTCACAGCAGTGCCACAGCAGGCCTGCCACAGGAGTGAATCCCTTTTTATTTCATTCTGTGCCTTGTTGAAGACAGCACAGCTGCTTGTTCATGGCTGCTAGCCCAAAGGTTGCTGAACATCCTGCTGGCTTTAGAGCTGGATGCCTTTGCAAAGGCAAAGTTAAATTACAGCTGTGACACACAGGTGTCTGTAGCTGATTGAATAATACCTGTGCTGAACAGGGAGCTGCCACCAGAGTTCCAGTTTGGGTCTTATTTTTTTGATCTTTTGGGTTATTTTTTTAAGTACTTGCACAGAGTCATCTCCTTAGAATTTCCTCTTGTGGCTGGTCATGGTGGAGTCATGCCTTGATTTCTACCACAGGGAATTTCTAGAATGTCTTTGTATGAGTCAGAGCTCCAATAATTTAAAAAAAAAAATCCAAAAAGCCTTGGAGCAAAAAAGAATCTTCCTTGTGCTGCCGTTTTACAACTCAGAGCTCCCACAGCTTTTATTGCAGCCAGTGTGGAGGTAAAAGTGGGTAACACCTTTTAGAACTATGTCTCCAGTGCAGGAGGAGCACCAGTGGAGTTAGGTGAAAGTCATCCTGTCAGTATTCGTGCCTTCAGCCACCCCTTTCCCTGCCATGAAGCTAAACTCTGTTCTGCAGTGGGCTGGGATGGTGCACTGGTGGTACAGTGACCCTGTTACACGCTGTGCTCCATGGTTACCCTGAAGCTGTGAATCATAGAGTGTCAATATCAAATGTCAGTGTCTCTATTTTTCTCTCTTGGTCACTCTCTTTGCAGGTGTTCAGAACGGACCTGATCACTGCCATGAAGTTACATGACTCCTTCCAGCTGAACCCTGATGAATACTATGTGCTGGCAGATCCCTGGAGGCAGGAGTGGGAAAAGGGAGTTCAGGTGCCAGTTAGCCCAGGGACCATCCCAGAACCAGTAGCCAGGTATAATTTGGAGGAATGTGAACAAATACACACACGTTTGTGCTAGCAGCTTATGTCTACATTGCCTTGGCTTCCTGAGCTTTATTGTACAGTGCCCAGCTAGGAAGGTCTTGATTCTCAGAGATGAAGAGCAACCTGCCTCACCTTTTTGAATGGTCAGAGAGGTCAAGAGTCAGGCCTGTTCTGCCTGTGGGAAATACGAATGTCAGAGAACTGATTTTGGCAATACACTAGCATGGAGTGTGATGACAGAACCTTAAAAATAGCTTCTATTTTTAAGCCAGACTTGAGCTCACTTATCATTGCTGGAAGAGCCCTTGTCTGGTGTTCCCTCTGCTTATTTCCAAGCCATAGGTTCCTTTCAAGGAACAGCTGGACAAACCAGGCTTAAGGGCTAGAGAAAACACAGCGTTTATTTTGTTTTCATATTATTTTCTTTTGGTGTGATTTCATTTACTAACCCAAGAAACAACATTTCGTCTGTTTTAAGAACCGTCCAGATGTGCATGTAACTAAATAATGTGAGATTTTCTAGCTCTTATCCAAAACCCCCTTATTTTCCTTGCCATGTTTGTTACCCTTAGATGCTATTTCCTGTTTCAAATTAAACACTGCAGTTCTAAGGGCAGGAGTGTGCTGCAGCCCATTTTATGCTTACTAGGGATTGGAGAAAATAAGAACAAGGATTTTTGCCATTTAATCACTCTAGATCTCTTTTGAGTCAGTCCATAAGTCATTACCAAACGACCCACCAGTGCTGGTGGGACCACAACAGCTCAGTCCTTAATACATAGCAAAAAATTCATGATGATGGTACACTGACTGCTTCTTGTTAGGTCGGTATCTGTCAGCTTTAACCTTGGATTGGGGTGCTACAGGAATATTTGTTAGTGTTGTTTTTGTTCTGTGCAGCAACCTGCAGAGTGCCCCACTAGGTCTGTACGATGAGGAGCTAACCTGCACATGAGGTAAACCCTGTCCTTCCTCCTTCTGAAGGATTGGACCCAGAGCTCCAAGGACAACCTGGCATTTTGCTCTCTGCTCTGCAGTTTAGAACATGGGAACACAGCCTTTCCCTGCTCCACACTGACCTCTCCCAGTCCCTGAAGAGACACACACACACAGAGGACACGTGCACTCACATTGCCTGCTCCTCACTGATTCCTCTGTTAAGCATCTCCCAAGGCTGTGGGAGGGCCAGGACACCTGTGGACTTGAGCAGAGGAAAAACCTCGCCGGGGATCACCGCCCTGTGTCTGTCAGGGAGGTGGTTTGGTGGCTATAGCAGGTCCAGGTACTCACCTAGGAGAGAGTTTTCCTCTGCCAAGGGCCAACAGAGATGTTGCTCTAAATTTAAGATGTTAAAAGATCGGGAAAGAAGGCATCTACAGTTGTAGGTGTTGGCACAGCAGGCACCACTCCTTGTTAGCTGCTGAGCTAGCTGGTGTAGTCCTGCTGCTGAGCACCTGCTGGTCAGAGGGGCCCACTGATGCCTGATTATTGTGCTCTTTGCTCCCTCACAAGAACACTTGGAGAGCCCTGCTGGGGTGCTGCTGGAGTGAGGAACTGCTCTGTGCCTGACTTTGGGAGGGAAGGGAGGGTGTTCTGTACATTGAATAAGCAATAGACAGATCATAGCTGGTGTAGGATAGAAGCCAAGGCTGTACAGGGAGCTGATGCAGGGAACATAACAGCAAATAAAAGGTGTGGCCTGGTAGTGACTGGTGAGGGCAGAGGAGCAGGAGAAAGGAGTGAGGCTGTGTGGAGATTCACTGTAAACACGTGGTCAGATGGACAATCCAGCTGAATGGTTTTCAGTGTGTAGTAAGAGTTGCCTTTTTTTTTTACTTCTTTGTATCACAGAAATATAGCCAGAAAAGGGAATTGTTTTGAGGTCAGAGTCACTGTGCTTGTTTATTCTGTGCCACTACTGTGGCAGGGTGCTGCCCAGAGGTTATGATTTCCATCGAGAGGTACTCTGGAAGGAATTTATGATAAGGAAGATCTGGAGAGCAGTGCCCAGGTTAAAGTACATTCTCTGTGAAGATGCAGTAGTGTCTAACATTTTCAGACTGTGCAGTACTACCAGAAACAGGGCAGTGCAGTTAGGCTGACAAGGTCATTCACATTTGTATTTTTTCACAGCACCTCAGAAGCCCCAAATTCAGCATTTGGCTCTTGGTCACTGTTTCTCATTGTTGTCTGAAATAAGCTAGAAAAGGGAAAGCTTTAGGGATGTGCAGAAGACTGAAATGGGTAGAGGATTTACTGAGATCTGTTTGTGCAAATACAGCAGTGGCAGATCGGGGTTCCTGCTAGGAGGACTTAACACTTTGGACCTCAGATGGGGGCAGAATAGACTGAAGGATGGAGGCTGTCCTGCTCATTGTGGAGCTTAGGCTGTTCCCAGCAGAGAGTTGTTCCAACACAGAGTGGTGCAATCCCCTCCTTTGCAGCACTAGCACCCCAAAAAATCATCTCCAGTGGTACTGCAGGAGGCAGACATTTGGCAGTGTGGCCTGTTGCTCCTGGAGGTACAAGGGTTGTGTTGTGAAGTGGGTGTCATCCAAGCTCAATTTCAGTGTGTGCTGTTAACTAAGAGAAGGGACAATGTCCTCTGCTCCCACAGCCAGAAATACTTCTTTTCTCCTTGAATGTTATTGTTGTCAGTATTTTAGTTAAACACATTTGATTTAAAAAAAGTCTTGAACCAGAGTTCAACATCTGTGTATATGGCAGCCACTATGTAAATACAGTGTTCCTGCTTTAGGTTTAAACGAATGGGAACTTCAGGTAAGAGTAAGCACAGCTCTGTCCTCTAATATTTAATTTTATTTACAATTCTGGCAATGAACTGGATTTCTAGATGATTCCAGTTAAGTTCTTATACCACCAATCTGTTATGGAAGTGCATGGAACTGTTTTCCTGTCTCAGTGGTGCCAGGTGATTTGCTGGGATGGTTAGATGGCTGCTGCTGATGGTTGTTAGTCACTTAGAGTAAAGCATTTTGAATTCTCTAGAGCTGAGCCTCTCAGCAGCCCGGCACACCTCATGTCTGCCTGTCTGTCTGTTTCAGAGTTGTGTCCGAGACAAAAGCCGTCACCTTCACGCGTCCCAGGAAATACATTGTTTCCTCAGGCGCGGAGCCTCCGGAGCTGGGCTACGTTGACATTCGAACCCTGGCAGACAGCATGTGCCGCTATGACCTCAATGATGTGGACGTAGCATGGCTGCAACTTGCCAATGAAGAATTCAAAGAAATGGGTGAGCAATGAGTGATTCGTTGCCTTTTTTTTTCCCCTTTTTTTCTTTTTAAAGCTGGCAGTCTCAAGAATAATTTCGGGGAGGGCAGCAGTGGGAAGAAACAGTAGAGGTATGAGGAGATAGTAATTATGAGTTGGGGTAGCCACAGGAAAGCAGACCTGATGTGATTAAGCCCTAAGATAGATGCCTTCATAACTCCTGCATTGTATCTGCTTAGACCTGGTCAGAATCTGACCACATGTTTTGGTTTTTTCTCTGCTGCTTTTCATCTCACAAAGTTCCCAGTTTGCCATCTTGGTTCTCAAAGAGAACATCAGATAGACCACTCGGGTAGTTTTTCCAGGTAGTCCTGTTTATTTATTTTTCTCTTCATCACAAATCTGTGTCATCATTTTAGCTAGTCGTGTTCAGTGTGGATAGACAAGTTGTTTGGCAGGTTTAGCGAATCTGTGCCAGCTGAGTGGCGCAGGGAATGGGACAGTAAGGAATTCCTGCAATGATTTATTTGAGGGAACTCCCAAATCTCTCTGTGACTGTGTGCTCTAGCTCCAAAGCAGGGGGAGGAGCTGGCACAAGGGGAGTAGCTGTTCCCTCTTCTGCAGAATGGGTTGTGTGTGGGAAAGGACAGGGGAGAGGGGTGAACTGGAGTGTTTCTTTGGTGAGTGCTTCAGGAGAGGGTTTCAGTGGAACTGAATAGGGTGTAAGTCAGCACAGAACTTCTGTCACATTGTTTGGGTGAGAGAAATCATGCTGTGCCAGATAGAAAAGGTTTGGACATGTTGGTGAACACTTCCGGGTTTTGTCTTGGCATTGTGGCAGTTCCCTGCTTTGGGGTGCAGTTTAGTCAAACATGTTTTACCTGGCTGTAGCCCATAGGTGGCATGGCTGGAGAACTGGTAAACCACAAAATGGTTTATAACTTTATTTAACATATAACTTTATTTAACATTTATAACTCTATTTCTCCTTTCTAAACCAGCACATGAAAGAAACAGGTGATGTCTTGACCTGGTCTCTTACCCAGGCCTTTTTTCCAGATCTCACATCAGTCCTGCTCAGGTTTAGTGTTGGGCTTAGAGGATTTCAGTTTACAATTCCTGAGTTTAGGTTACCTTTCCAGTTATCCTCAGGAAAACAGCAGCAGCAAGTTCCCTTAGCTTTCCTCAAGGGAAAAACGTATTTTTTATTGTTTATTTGGTATCCTCCTATCCAGTCTGTCTTTTGCCAAAACCAGAAGAGGGCTCTGACAGTGGGGTGTGAGCAGCACAAGAGGGGGAGATTTGTACCTTGGCAGGACGCCCTGTGGTAGCCATTCTGCTACACCAGCACAACCTTTAAAAGTGCATGCTGCACATGGCACACTGAACAGCTAAAATTTGTTGGATCTTATGTTTTGGTGTAGTTTCTTGTAGTTTGTTTGTTCTAAATCATGACCCAGTCAGTTTTGCTGTACGCAAAGGGAAGGAAATGCTCCTGTCAGTGCCGGGCAGCATGTTGGGGTTCTTGAAACATGTACATGGGTGCTTGGGCAGACACTGCACACTACAGATACTACAAATGGGCATTTGAAAAGTGAGCTACTTCCTGATCTGCAGCTGGAGCACTTCTTTATGGTGTCCCTGCAGCCACAAATTCCCTGTGTTTTCTTTGATACCTGTTGGACTGCTTCAGGTACTGAGAACGTACAGTGTGTCTGTAGAAGAATGACTGCAGACCTCTGAACGGGAGCTGCAGCCCGTGCTTCCCTTGCTGTAACCCTTGCAAATGCACAGTCAGTCGGTCACATGTCTCCAAGGGTCACTTACAAAGAGAGAGCAGTTTTGAGGTCAGAACTCAGCTGCAAGCTGGTGCAAAACCTGCCATCATCTGCTTTGCTGGTGCAGCAGTTCTGGGTTGCAGGGCAAAATTCTTTCATAAGCAGGATGTTGGATGTTCCCTCTTGCTGCCTTTCAGCTGCTCAGTTTGGGTAGTATGGGATGCATTGATCTCTGCTGCAAGGATTTACCTGTCAGTAAGGGAAGCTGGAAGTACTTCTGTGGAGTGTTTGTCTTCGGATCTGGAGGAGCTAGAGAGGGTTTTCATTCTTCGTTTTGTAGAAATTTTGGCTCAGTTTTTCACAGGAAGAGCCAAAAGGAGAGTTTTCCTGTTAAAACACCCATCCTGAGGCTGCTATCTCCTCTCTGTCCTGGTTTCAGTGAGGATAGAGTTAATTTCTTCTCAGTAGCTGTTAGAAGTGCTGTATTTTGGATTCGTAATGAGAATGGTGTTGATAACACACTGATATTTTGGGGTTCGTGTTTATCCTAAGTCAGGGGCTTTTTTTTTCCTTGTCTCAGGCTCTGCCAGTGAGGAGGTGACCAAAAGAAACTGGGAGGGACCATAGCCAGGGCAGGTGACCCAAACTGACCAAAGGGATATTCTACACGATAGAAGGTCATGCCCAGGATATAAACTGGGGGAGTTACCTGGAAAGGGAGGCCTTTCTGTTTCAAAACAAATCTGAATTATACAATACCACAACATAATCAGCCTGTAGCTGTGCGTCATGAATAATTTTCTGATGGATGCTTTTGGAAAAGAGCAAATTCCAGATTAGATATTGCATTTATTTACTGTCCCAGATTTGATGTTGCATTTATGACAGCTATGTTTTTCACTTTTTAAAACAAATTAATTTATTGGTGTAGCAGGGTCTAAAGGAGACCTCAGTTGGGGTTGCACCCTGTTGGATTGGAACTTGTGATAAACCAACAACTGTTGTTGGAAACTGCAGATTCACTTCTAGTATCATAGGAGATTTTGTCATTGATTTTCTCCCCTTGTTCTGTCACTTCTGGTTCAAAATACTTTCAAGTCTTTCATCAAAGAGTCAACATCTGTGTGGCAAAATAGAACCAAAAGCCATAGATGGTGCCTGTCCCAGAAGGAAAAATGAGGACAAGACCAGGAAGCCAAAATCAGTCTTTGAAAGTTTCTCTCAGAATTTGAAAGACTTGGATACTCCACTTTTTTTAGTTTAATACAGTTATAAGACAACTTTGACTTTTTTTACAGTTTCCCTGGTGGTTTATGCTGGAATAGACATGACTGTCTAGCAGTGAAATGCATCCATGTGAGGACTGGCTTTGTCTGCTCAGCTGTTAAACAAGAAGAGATGGAGAAGAGGAGATGTTTGTGGTGATGGTTATTACTCTTTTCTTTAACTAAGTGAACAACTGCTGTTTTCCAGGGATGCTGGAGCTGGACGAGTACACCATGGAAAGGGTGATGGAGGAGTTTGAGCAGCGCTGCTACGATAACATGAACCATGCCATCGAGACAGAAGAAGGGCTTGGGATTGAATATGATGAGGACGTTGTCTGTGACGTCTGTCAGTCTCCAGATGGAGAGGATGGCAATGAAATGGTGTTCTGTGACAAATGCAATATTTGTGTGCATCAGGTACGGTGGCCCGGGCACAGCAGCAGGGTGTGTAGGGTGGTAACAGAAACTTCTCCAAAAAGGCAATCACCAGGGACCCAGGTAGGATTTATTACAGGTAATTGAACAGAGAACCTTCTGAGCCATGCTAAGGAAGCACTACTATGTGTCACCTTTCTGTGGTAGTTCAGAAGTTTTCTTAAGGTAAAAGAAGAGATACAATTTTAGCCTATCTAAAATTTCCGTGGATGCTTCTTACTGTGGCAGATGCCTTCCTATCAGCCTGTCCTTGCTTCCCAGCTTTAACAAGCTTCTGTTGTCATTCGGTGTTTGGAAAAACTTGCCTGGTGAGCAGGAAACACATTTTTTGGCATGTGTTACTTAACTGCTTTTGTACTGATGATAAAGAATGATGTGCTTTATCATTAGTACAGTGATACACAGCTGTAAGTACAAGTGACTATCCTACAACGTATGTGGAGTAAAGTCGATATTTTCAGACCTGTAGTGTTTCTCTGATCACATCAAACCTGAAACTTAAGTGTGTTAAAGCTGATAGTAATTTGGATAGAGGGCTCCATAAAGACACAATCTTCTGAAAAATGAGCTCTTAATTGGTTGCCGTCCTGCACTTTTCCCTCAGAATAAAAATAAATCTGAGAGTTGAGAGAGGCTGTGTGTAAAGAGCTAAGAAACAACCTGGTGTTTGCTTTGTTCTCTTGGCTGCCCGCGGGGCTGCAGGCGTGTTACGGGATCCTGAAGGTGCCCGAGGGCAGCTGGCTGTGCCGGACCTGCGCGCTGGGCGTCCAGCCCAAGTGCCTCCTGTGCCCCAAGAAGGGCGGCGCCATGAAGCCCACCCGGAGCGGCACCAAGTGGGTGCACGTCAGCTGTGCTCTCTGGATTCCAGAGGTGGGTGCTGGAATGGGATTCTGGGAGAGGGGAAAAAACCCTCTTTTAAGTATCGTTCAACTTAGAAATGCTGTATAAAAGATTCTTGGTTAGATAAAAAGTCTGGTGGGGGATGATGCTTCACCTGTAAAGAAACTGATTGCATTCCCTTTGTCAATCAAAATTAGGCCTTGGAAAATGAGGCCTTTGCTGCTGGCAAAGCTCATTTAACAAGGACACCAGATAACGTTTCACTTTGTAAACAGAACATTAAAAGTGAAATCAGGAAAGTTTGAATGTGAAGGTTTGAATTCCTGTGTGCTCTCGTAGTCAGTGTGTTCATCCTGTATGGTAATCTTAAATTGGTGGGCTTCACCTTGAAACTGGTTTGTTTGTTCACAAAGTGAGAAACTGATTTCTTTTTTCTAAAAAAGAATTTTAGATCCCTATAAACTGAGGAATTTGGGACACACTAAGTTGCATATACACACGAGGAATTTGACTTCTTTGATAAAATTGTTTCTCTTTTCAGTTAACCATGTCACAGTCACTCCATTTTTTGACCATTTTTCTCTTAGGTCAGCATTGGAAGCCCCGAAAAAATGGAGCCCATCACAAAAGTTTCCCACATTCCCAGCAGTAGGTGGGCACTGGTGTGCAGCCTTTGTAATGAAAAAGTTGGAGCTTCTATACAGGTAATTTAACCACACAAATAGCCGCGTGTTTTCTTTTGCTAGTTTTTAGTAGACAGCAAAATGTGTTTTCTGGTTGTTACGATGGACTTAACTGACCTGATCTGCATCAGAGCATTTCAGACTGGGCAGTGCTGATGCATGTGCATATTTATATTGGGTTGTTAGCTGTAAGGCACCTGTAGATCCTGTACAGTGGAAAATCACTCAGAAATGTTAAATAATCCTTTTAAGAAAAAAATTAAAATCTAGAAAGATTGAGAAAACATATTAGCAAGCCTCAGATTTTTGGAAGAGGAGATACTTTGTTCCTTGAGACAGCAGACAAGACTTTGATCTCCTTTACTAGAGAACAAATGATGAAGGAGTGTAAGGACAGGTGACCCATTTGGGGCAGTGTTGTTATGGTGTAGAAAAAGACAGTAAGATGTAACTTAGCATTGTGGTGATGCTCCTCATCCTCAGAGCACTTCCAGCAGCATAACAATCCCCAGGAGGCTCCCTGAGACAGAGCAGATGGTACTACAGTCTCATAAGGAGGTTGAAGTGGAGCTCTTTCTTTTGGAGCTAGCCTGATGTTAGAGGATCCATGGTGGCCAGACTAGCATTAAGACACAAAAATTGCTCAAGTCCTACACTACTTTGAAATTAGTTCATATCCATTTCCCTTTTCTCCTGTGCTCCAAGTCATTTGACGAGGCTGCCAGGAAGAGCTGTAAGCCAGCACCGCAGCAGTAGTTCAGTGGAACCTATCACAGTCCACTTCCAAGTGAGGAATGTATGAAATAGTAAGTGTTAACTAGAGAAAATAAATCTATCCACAGCATATAAATTTGCAACCATAATCCCTCCTTGCAGACCCATCCCCTCCCTCTTGGCTGCTGTTACGTAGCAGAAACTGTTCTGTCCATTCTCCAGACCACCTTCTGATACGTGCACAACAATTAGGAAAAGTGGCAGCTGGAAGTGTGTGTCAGGCTGGTCAGGGAGCAGCTGCAATAAGCTGGGAAAAACAAGACTGTGTATTCTCCCAGGTTCAGCAGCTTTCCTCCCAGTGAGACAGGCTTTCCCCTCTTCTCCCAATAAAACATGAGCTGCAGTAAGAGCTAATTATGGCTAAAGTACTTCTCTGTGCTGCTCAGTGTTCCAGTTGGGATGCTCCTGGCCTGTTTTTTAGTAGGAGAGGAAAGGGCAAAAGATGCTTTGGTATTTTTTAATTCCTTTTATACGTTGATTTTATTAAAGACTGCTCATTTAAAACATGTGCAGTTTAAACCCCGCTGTACCTTCATAAGCCATCTGGCTGCTGAGTCAACCTGAGCAGGAAAACCCAGAGGAGAGAGAGATTTGGCTTCTTTACAAAGCACTGTATAAACATCCCAGTGCAGTGTGTTGCTCTCTCAGGGCCCGTGGCTTGGGTTAAGCATAGTTTTGTTTCCTAGTTAGGAGCACTAATGCTCATTTCCACTTTAAATGCTGTTCACCAAAGGTGTGAGTGGATAGAAACGCATATGTATGTGTGTTTGTGTAGATATACATATTTATATATATTTAAACCTCTCAGTTGGTGGCTGGTGGTATGTATGACAGAATTTTGCAGAAGGAAATTATGTATAATGGAAATGAAGTGCTAAATCAGCTGAACTACTAGTGCCCATGACGGCTGGGTTCACTAAGAGGGAAGAAAAATGACAACATTTGAATTTCCTGTTCTCCTCCTCTCCCAGGCAAAGTGAAGGTTGTACTCAGTGAAGTAATGGTTGACAGTGATTTAATATTTGACATTATAAAATTGGGATAACGGGAAAAAAATTCCCCTCGGTTGAGGCCTTTTGGATAGCATGGGTCCAGGTGCTGGGGAAGACTTTAATTAAAAGTCTCAGACTGGCCTGGAGCCACCACAATGTTTCTTTCCCCCCCTCATGCTGGCACAGTCCAAAGGGGAACACTTTACTTGGGGTAACGGTGCTATACACAAGTGGCTCTGGTGTCAGTAGGAATGCTCCTCTTGTGGCTTTTTGGGTATGGAATAGCATGGTGGGGCTGGAGGTGGGGTTAAACACTCCTGTCCCTCTGGGCCACTTGATCCTTGCCTGGCCTGAAAGCACTTAAGTCATAACCCTAATGAAAGACAGCAAGGAAGTTTGTGCTGCTTAGAAGCAGAGTGCACTGACAGGGTTCTTCTTCCAAAGCAGCCCTGACTGCTCGAATAGTTTTAGGCAGTGTGGCTTCCTAACTTTATATTTATTTGATTAATTTTAATTTATTTTGTCCAGTGTTCAGTGAAAAACTGCAGAACAGCCTTTCATGTCACCTGCGCGTTCGACCGCGGCTTGGAGATGAAGACCATCTTGGCAGAGAACGACGAGGTGAAGTTCAAGTCGTACTGTCCCAAGCACAGCTCCACCAAGAAAGCAGATGCTGAGACTTTGAGTGAAAGCCCAGGTCAGGAGAACAGGAATGGGATTCAGGACAGCTCTCTTCCTGCCCACATCGACCCTTTCCACAGCATGGATCAAAACCAGGAGGAGGCCCACAGGGTCAGCCTCCGCAAGCAAAAGCTCCAGCAGCTGGAGGACGAGTTCTACACGTTTGTTGAGTCTTTGGAAGTGGCCAAAGTGCTGCGGCTGCCCGAGGAGCCGGTGGAATTCCTTTACCAGTACTGGAAGCTGAAGAGGAAATCCAACTTCAATAAGCCTTTGATTACCCCAAAGAAGGACGAAGAGGACAATCTGGCTAAACGGGAGCAGGATGTTCTGTTCAGGAGGCTGCAGCTCTTCACGCACCTCCGGCAGGACCTGGAGCGGGTAAGCCCTTGGCACTGCCTGTGCTGGCCACAGTTGGCTGAGTTCCCAAACTATGCTCACCCCAAGCTGCATCTCAGCTCAGAGCTGTGCTGTCAGGCAAGACCACTAACACTAAATTTCTCCAGAGCACAGCAATTACCCTTACCAGTCACAGGGCCAGCAGGTCTTGGCGTGCAGCATTCAATTGCCTGCAACTGAACTGTCGTGTTTTCACTTGTGCTTCTTTACTGATTAACTCTGATGGCTGTGGACTGTACTGCAGCCCCCAGCTGAAGCCTTTTCAGCCTTTAAGGGCTTTCCATGCTCCTTCCTTCTTGTGAAAAAGATTATGAAACTTACGTTGATTTGCAGCAGATCTGTGTTTCATTGACATACCAGAGTAGGATGATGTTTCCCTGGACTATCTGTGTGGGTTTGGGAGGTAAATGATGTTTGATTCATTTAGGTTTTGCATGTTTCAATAACAGTGCACTAGGATCAGCCTGGTGTTTTAATGAGTACATCTCATCCTAAATTCTTTTCTTTTTGGGTTAACTGGTAGAATTTAAGAGCTTTCAGAGCCAGAAAGAGCACTGTCCCTACAACACGTGGCTCATGTAGGCCATGGACGAAAGCTGACTGAGGAGGTCCTACCTCAGTAACCTGTAGGTGAACCAGGGCCTTTCTTCCATAATAACTGTCTAATCTTTAAATCAGGACAGCAGGTGCTCATGGATGTACTGCATCCTTCATAAAGGATCCTGATGCCTAATTACTCTTATAATGAATTGCTGGAATTTTTGGTTTTTGGTTTTTTTCCTAGTTTCAACTCCAGCCCATGGCCCTTCTCTAGCTGTTCAGGTGGCCCAGAGCCTAGCTGTTACTTGGCATCTTTTGCTCCTGCTTCATGTGCTCAAGCTTTCTTGTCATCTTCTCTTCGATCAGCTAAATAATTAGTTTGTAACTATGTTCTCTGGATCTTAAATTATTCTGTGTGTATCCTTTCCATTTCTAAATGTGATGTCAAAACAGGATACGTGATTTTAGTAGTATTTTTAACATTTTACTACTCTGTTCCCACTGATTGTACATTTAAGATAGTTTGGATTTAAGAAAAGGGACCTGTGCAAAACTAGACACACTTGTTACATTTCTCCAGATCAGCCCACAAGGTTGTAATTCACAGGGCACCACACTGTACTGAGAGAGGAGCCTTGGAATCATCCACCAGTACTTCTCAGTGATTCCCTCATCTGGGGAGTATTTAATACAGAGTACATTCAAGGATTTCCAACATTTGTCTAGATTTTGTGTGTGACTCAGGTGTTTGTAGAAGTTACTTCTGTGCTGTGGCTCTCCAAATCTGATGGAATAAACGTCAGTTAAATAGCCTGTCAGTTAAACAGATAATCTGTCAATTAAATAGACTTTTCTCTATGAATTGTGTTGAAGGTGGTTAAATTTAAATATGCTACTAACTTGTTTAAATGGTACATAGTACTCCAGCTGAATGAATTCAAAGCCCAGATAGGGCAACATCCTAGGAAAACAGTCCCTGTAAAACCCATCCCCTTGCTGTCTTCCAGGTGCGTAACCTCACTTACATGGTGACGCGGAGAGAAAAAATCAAGAGATCTGTTTGCAAAGTTCAAGAACAGATATTTAACAGCTACACAAAGCAGTTGGAACAAGAAAGAGTTTCAGGTATGTCTCAGTGTTCCCTTTCTCATGTTAGACCACAGGCACAAGGTTTGGTTACAGGCTGGGAAGGACAAACAGGACCTGTTTTGTTTTCATTTCATTCCTCAGAAAGATGAATACCTTCAAAATTACTGCAGTGACCAGATTATCCTTTAACTACTGAGTAACTAATAAACCATATTTTAGATGGCATCAGTGAGATCCACTTGCTGGTTGCTTTTTGCCTCCCTCTCTGAGGAGTGTCTCGTCTTAGTGGACAGAGTAGTGCTAGGACTTGTATTTGCTACAAGTGTAATTAGGTGCAGGTACAGGAAAATAAAACCACACCAGCAGGATGTTGTGATGCCATGACATATCCACAGAGTTGTGACCTAAAAGTGCAGGACAGGCAGCCAAATACCCATTTCTGACATGGACATGTCAGGCATGAGGAGCAGAGTTAAAATAGGTACATTGCAAACTGGTATTTACACAGCTATGGAATTGCTTCACTTGAACTTAGTTTGCTTCCATTCAGGTGTGCCTTCCTCATTCTCCTCCATGGAAAACACGGTGTTGTTCAACAGCCCTTCGCTGGGCCCCAACGCCCCCAAGATCGAGGATCTGAAGTGGCATTCTGCATTCTTCAGGAAGCAGATGGGCACATCCCTGGCCCACTCCTTGAAAAAACCGCACAAGAGAGACAGGGTAAGAGACAGGCCTGGGAATGACAGCAAATCCCTCCTGAGGCAGCCCAGCCCGAGGGAAGGAGGCGCAGCTCCAGGCAGCTTTTTAAATTTTGACAAGACCTTTGCTGAGACACGGATTGTAGCGGCACAGCAGAAAAATGGCATCGTTATACCAGACCACAGGAAAAGGAGAGACAATCGCCCTCAGTGCGAGGTGGCAAAGACGGAACTGAAGGAAAAGACTTCTAAACACAACCACAAACCGCTGAGACCCACAGAACTCTCTCAGAGGCAATCGGAAAACAAAAGGGCTGTGAACCACTCCAGTGGTAGGTCAGCGCCTGGCACTCGGAGGGATATAGTGCCTAAATGTAACGGGGGTCTCGTCAAAGTAAACTCTAATCAGACAGTAGTTAAAGTGCCTACCACACCCACGAGCCCAGGGAAAAACTGGGGCGGATTCCGAATTCCAAAGAAGGGGGAGAGGCAGCAGCAGGGGGAGAGCCTGGAGGAGGCCTGCCGCCAGAACTCCGCCTACCCCTACCTGGGCGTGGGCAGAGTGCCAGCGAAGGAGCGGACGAAAAGCAAGTTAAAGCCTGACAGCGAGAACGATGGGTACGTCCCCGACGCCGAAATGAGCGACTCGGAGACTGAAGTGGCTGAAAAGAAGTGCAGGCAGCAGAGGCTCAGTCCGAACAGCACCATCGGCAGGAGGACAGACATTATTCGGAGAAGCATCCTGGCGACCTGACCGGACACAGGGACTGGGTCGGTAGAGTCACTGCCTACACGCCAACTCCACCTTACTCATCGGTGTGAGAGAGGAGCATTCTTAGAGCTACAGACTGACAAATTGAAAACCCATTTTTTCTGTGTTGTATAAATATGTTTACATGTACTTAAAGCTGTTTTAAGCTCTTCGTTTTTGGGGGTTTGTTTTTTTGTTTTTTTTTCTCTGCCCCATCCACACCCCCTCAGCCTCCCCCTTTCTATGAGAAGTTTGAATCTCCCTTATTTGCAACTTTCCTGGGTAAGCAGAGAAGTGACATCACTACTAAAACAGGAGTTGGGATGCACACAACTCACAAAATCTTTTAAAAGGGGCTAGGGTGGGTAGGAGGAATTAGGCTGCATTCATCCCTTCTAGCTAAAAGGCACTGAAAATTTTACTCCTTTCCCCCCTGACTTTTGGAAAAGCACAAGCTCTTAATTTAACTCGTGTGTATTGAATGGAAGATGGTTGTGAGACCATACTGCACTGCACTGGTAAATCCCATTACAAATGCTCCCTGCCCCTGGGCAGGGGCAGCTCTTTCTCCTCTCTTTGTGGATTGTGTTCTGTTGTGTTCAGTTTGAGCACAGGTGGCAGCTCAAACCCCTCCGGATGCTCCAGAGTTTACATGTAAATGATGACCAGGCATAGCCATGACGTTGTACTGGAGGAGGAGGAAGGGACAGGGCAGGGCTCGAAGGATTGGGACTGACACAAAGGATGCTCCCACATGGCTCAGTTCTGAGCAAGGGGCAGGTCTGGGGCTTCCAGCACCCCCTGGACTAACCTGTGACCCATAGTCAGGCACCTGCCTTCGGGAGTGTGATGACAATTCCAGACAGAAGTTTTCTAAGGCACTAGGCAGTAGGATTTCCCAAAGGCCACCACAGATGCACTAATGATACGTAGTGGGAGAGTCAGGCTTATGACACTAAAAGGTTGCTTTAAATGGACGTGAATATATATTTTTAAATAGGATAAAAAGCAAAGGCAATACATTGTGATTAGCTCTTTACAGTCAAACAAAGAAAAACTATTTCATTCTATTATGGACTAGATTTGATGGAAGAGGGAACTCGTATTCTGATTGTGTACTTTTTTAATAATTGCAAGTGGCAATAATTAGTAAGCTGTGAGCAATAATTATTAACAGGTTGTGAGGATACTGTTTTGTACCGAGTAGAGCGCACACATCGCAGTGGAGCCTTAGGAGCCTGTAAATTTTGGAATTCTTCATAGATGCAGGTCGGGTATGTACTGGTGAAAAAGCTTTAGCAGCAATGTGTTAACAGAGAGACAGGCATAAAGAACCTCCTTCTCCTCCCCTTTGCTACTCCCAGCCTGCTGTTTTGGCATCCACTCACTTTGGAATGTCTGACCCTTGCCTCCTGAGGAGGGAACACTGACAACACAGAATTCCTCTGCCATAGGACTGAGTCTTCCAGAGGATTCAATCAGAAAATAAAAAAGGCTTAACACCCTATCTTGCTATGCAAGTTAACATTATCAATTATATATTTCACCAGAATGCATCCCTATTGTTTTCAAACTCAGAAGTCTTAACCTTTTGAGGAAAGGGAATTTTATGTAAGATAGTACACTTTCAAAATCCCGTTGCTGGTCCCAAGAAGTCAGGGTAACTACATGACTTACAGAGGTAAAAGTCAGGCAGGGCACTGGTGACTGTGTTCAAAGTATAAACAGCAGACAGACAAAAGGTAAAAGCTGGTAAATTCTACTCAACATCCAGCAACCTTCCTCAGAGAGGCACTGATATTTTCTGAAAGGAAGAAGCTCATGACCACACAGGAATTGCCAAGCCATAGATGGAATACCCTAAATTTGGATTCTGAGTAAACCTTTAACCTCACACCCCTTGGAGAGAGGTACCTTGTTAAATTTGCACTATATTGAACGCTACTGTTGTGCAGAGTGAATGCCTTAGCTGCTTTGTCCCCTGGCACTGAGGGTAAAAAGCTTTGTGAGGTTTCCAGTCGAGCTGAACCCAAACCAAAAAGGCTGCGGTACGACCGGCTCTGTAGGTTAGTTTTGTCCCCGTGCTTAGCACTCAGCAGGAGGTGTTGTAGGTACTGCAGTGACAAACCCACCCCTGTGCTTTTCTGGGATTTGCTGGATTTCTGTTTCTAAGCGTTACCTTTCCTTGTGCTGACTGACCAAGAGATCTTCGATATGATCAGTGTGTTCTGTCGAACTGTAGGCTAGCTGAACGTCTGTAGAGTTGCCCAGAATGCCATGTGTTAGGTTATAAGCTCACACAGATCTAAATGAAGGGTTCATGTTGTGTACAAATCTTGATTTCAGACATTTGAGACAATTGTGACGACATTTGTAAAACTTGTACAGATTTTTCACTATGTGCCTAGCTTTGGTGTCCATTCAGCTGAAATTAATTAAAAAAAAAGGTGCATGAAGAGAAACAGAAATAAAAAGTATATGTAGAGATGACTATTTTATATTACATGGCCCAATCCTGTATTTATTTTCTCCCTTTTTTGAAGTATTTCTAAAGACCTAGTTGAAACAGCTGTATTTTTTTGTTAAAATATTCCGTAGAATTGTGCCTTTTGTCTGTGTGTGAATAAATGCTGTACATTTTTGCAGTATCCTTGCCAGCAGTGGTTTACACCTCCCTGTCTTTGTGTTTGGGTTCTTACAAAAACACTTCACTGCAATGATCTGAACAGCTTTCATGGTTAAAAGAAGCACTTGATTTGGATTCGTACAGGTATCACAATGCACACTGCAGCTGCAAGATTTTGTAAATTTTTAAGGTTTTTTTTAGGACTGCTTGTTACTGAGAGCTGTGCCCATCCCATCAACAGAATACTGTGTGTTTTTTCCCTCAAAGAGATGTTGCTTACCTCAAAACATTTACATTTGTAGATAGAGGATGTCCTTGCGAAGTCCATAATCTCCATACGTGTTCTGCTGGAAAAGGAACATGAGGTTTGAACTCGTGGATCTTTGGGATAATTAGGCTGAAAGTTCATTCACTCTCTGAACTGGCTGGGGTCAAGCATTGCTGGGAGAAGATTTGCTTCTACAGCAGGATTTCTGAGAGATGAGGATTCCTCTAAACTCCAGATGCAGAAATATGGAACAGACTTGGTGCAGAGCAAGAAAAGACAAGGCTGTGAAAGCACACACTGAGCACTCCAGCTTGAAAAAAACACATCTCCCCATGTGGGAGCAGCCTCCTCTAGACACCCTAGGGAAATGAAAGGAGGTGGTGGGTGTATGATGAGCTCCATGTGGCCACATTCCTGTTCGTGGTTCCACTGACAGACAGGAAAGAAACCTTTTCCTTTCCTTTGTCATCTGCTGGAATTGTTCTCCTGCCCCTTCCCTTCACCATGAGGTGCTTGTGTCATCCCTGCAGTTCCTGTTCTGGCAAACAGCCACCACACAGGAGCTGCACCCCAAGGTGCAATGAATATACCCATAATTAACAGGGAAGCATGCAGGAGCCCTTCTGTGCCTCCAGGAACAAACACACAGCTGCTTGGAACTGCCTGCCCCTTGCAGCCAGGTTTCACTTCACAGCCAGAGCCTGCCTTTGAGGAGTGAAGGGGATTAATAGCTCACACAAAATCTTCCAGGTGGCCTGTCATCGTCTCAGCTGCGCATTATGCAAATGAAAACAAGGTGCCTGGTACTTGCCTGCCTGTGTGTCACACACACTGCTGACTGATGAAAATCTCACCCAAACAGACTACTTGGAGCTTCTGAAAAATGTATCCATGTTGTTTTGGAGAATCTTCAACATCTTTTACCAAAATTGAGATTTAGAGATTGCACTGGATACAGGCATCTATCAAAAAGAAAAAGCAACCACTGTAGGAACTAGTGGCTTTCCCTACAGCAAGTGGGACTTGCTCCTGAGGGTGCATCCATCTTGCAGGCTCTACCTGAACGGCCAAGATTTCAGGAGGCAGCACAAAGTCTTGCTTCCACGAGGGGAGCAGCCCAGCTCTGTCCTCTAAAATGCAAATATGGTGAAGATCAACTGCCATGGCAACACAGGTTTATTAATCAAAATGAGACATTTCCATCAAGTATTGGGCAAGCACTACCCATCAGCTGAATGACAGGTTAGAAACTAGAATTACACTCTTCACATTGAAGAGGAAGGACAAGCAATTATGTCACTTCAGGCCAAGATGTGAGCACTGCTAAGTCAGTTAAACACCTATCACATGCTTGTAATATACGCTATAAGAGAAAATAGAGTTTGGCTCTAATTTTGGAATGATAGGTGTGACATGTCTCAAACATCAAAGAAAAAATACATATTCCCACATCCTGGCATCTGTAGAATTCAACTCCACTATTTCAAAAGGCCTAAGAGCTGGATGACTTCACTTTTGTGCAAATTAAAGTAAGAGAATGGAAGTTCCCAGGCATGTACAAACCAAGGGAGCAGATCAACAGAAAAGCAAGGAATTGTAAAATAAGAGTAAAATAAATAGTAATTAGGAAGAAAAAGCACAGCTGCAGAAGATTACAGTGCTTAGAAATGAGCTGAGTAGCCATAGGAGCATTTTCATTATTACCTGTAGTCTTAGGGGCACCAGACCAAACAGAACTGAATTCTTTAAACTGGAAGGCACTGGAGGCATCTTGCAGCTCAAACACCGCCCATCAAAACAGCAACTCTTTGATGTAATGAGTCTTAATTATAATTCATAAAGGATCTTCAAACTGTTCCCAAGTTACCTGCACTATATAGAAGAATTAAAGGTATCAGCTGCACATGAGCAAAGCCGAGATGAATTTCAGTAGCTACTGAAGTGTTACCTGCTCCCTGTACACAGTCCTGTCAGTTGGAGCTCGTGGCTTTTAGACCAAAAAACCCCTGAATGTGGCACAGCACTGTGTCAGATTTTTTCATCTGCTACATTAAAGGACTTTAAGGACAACATTTTGCAGTCTTCTTCCAATCTTTATTGTGCATAAAGAGACAGGATCTTCATCCACTCCCTTTCTTACTGGAATAAGCCAGAATTTAAGTTTTACAAGCCTTGCTGTGCATTTGTGACTGTAGTGCTCCAACATGAAGTTTCTCCAGCAATCCTCTTGAATCCCAACATGGTGAATGATAAAAATGTGTTTAAATATTTTCCAGATCCTTCAGGGAAACAGCTTTTTTATTCTGTGTAGTTATCAGGCTGAGCTGTAATGAAACACAAGCAGAAGACAGCTTCTTAATAATTCTTTGTAGGATCAAAGTAACATTAGAACTTCCATACTGAATGTGTACTGAAGGAGGGGGAACAAGCACAGGCAGTGTGAATTTGGGATGAACAGCAGAATTTACAATGCACTCTGTAGATGACTACTGCTCTTGTCTTATTTCAGATCCCAGAGAATACAAGATGATAGGTAGCAGGAATACACTTAAGAGACATCTACAGAATAGGTGTTTTAAACTTGTGCAAACATTATCCTCTATTTTTTGTGTTTCTTACTGAATTGCTATTATTTCAGAATAAGCTAAGATTTACAGTCATTGAACTGACCAAAATAACAGTGTAATTTCTAGTCTCCCCACTAGTCCAGGTCTAGCCTATATTTGATATAATTCTACAATGAAGGTGGATATGTACTGAGAACATACAAGTCAGAAAGCAGCCCTCAGCCTACAAATTAAGAATAGAGAGAATCATCATTCTGAATCTGATCAAATACACACATGAACGTTCAGCCTTCTGAGGCCTAGAAGAGAATAAATACCCAGATTCATAAGAGTGGACATTCTTGCAGCACTGCTTTTGAAGACCTCTTTCTCCATCTTCTAGCAAGGACAGTGCCAGTATGTCTTTTTCTGGGGTGGAGAAAAAAAAGAAAGGGGCTCGGCACAGCAGTTCTGAAGTCGCTATAGAGCAGCCAGGTCTCTGCAGTAACCTCTGCCACGAGGGCAAGGCAGTTCTGAAGTCTGGCAATGAGATCTGGGCAGCATTTGGGCTGCACATCATCATATCTTTGTTATCTTTCAGAGAGAGCCTGGTGAGGAACAGCTAATTTCCAATGTTTTCAGGAACAGCAAGACCTCTTCCTCTATGGGCACTGAGGCCATGAGTTTATTCCCTTGAAATGTGACATGAGCATTTTTTGGTTTTTAAAGGGAGACAGCATCTCAGAAGCA
Source organism: Dicrurus megarhynchus (assembly GCA_013399195.1). NCBI lineage: Eukaryota > Metazoa > Chordata > Aves > Passeriformes > Dicruridae > Dicrurus > Dicrurus megarhynchus. The sequence continues at coordinate 570,398 of VXAD01002039.1, forward strand.
TTAGAGCTAAGCAGATCAATATAACAAACAGGAGGTTAAAAAAAAAAAAATTCCTCTTTCAGAGCAAATCTTCAGCAGCTGAATAGACCTTGTCATGACAGGGAGCATTTAGAGCCAGGAACCACAGCTTATGTTATGACAGCTTGGCAGCTATGCCCATTTATTCACTGCTGTTGGGAAAAAAAAATGCCATTTGTCCTAACTGAGCAATTTAGGTCAGCCAAACATTTCCTCTCTGCAGCTCACATGGGGTCACCCACATTAACAAGCTGTAATTTGAAAATGGTTTTTCTAAACCAATGTAAAAAAAAGGAGGAGGCAGAAAGAGCATCTTTACTTAACAGGAGGCCAACTTGAGTAATGAACTTCCTTGGCAAAAAAATGAACTCGGTGTATAAACCCCCATGGGATTTGCTTCAAGTTGTACACCTCAAACAGTATGGAAAAATTAAATACTGAGAGGGATACACTATCTCTCCTTTACCTCTCCAATGGCCTGGAAGGAAACAAGCATTTCCTACTCTGTCTGCACAATTTTTATCATTGCAGGAGCTGCTGCAGCTGTTACACACAGCCGATGGGAATCACAGTGGGTGCACTCCAACAGACCTGCTCCGTGCAAACAGCAGCTGCAGTTATTTCAGGGGTTCTTTTTGTCTTTGCTAGCTTGCCATTTCTGAAGCTGGAAATGCCTGTGAACCTTCATTCACACATTTTGAACTGTGCAGGGTTAATTGATATCAAACTGGTTTCCACAAACAAACCTACGCTGTCACATAAGCATCCTGTCTGACATGTCCAAAATCCAAGCTTGTTAAAATTGTGTTAGTAAAAATACTCATAAATGATCACCTCTGCCTCAGGAATGATGGAGAGTGAGTACTTTTACATATTCCATGTGCTTGGATAACATGTTTTTTGTGAGCTGGGTACCTGTTGGGATGCTGTGGCTGCTCTCTGTTCTGCCTGGCTCAGTCGCCTCTGAAGCCTGTCAATGTATTCCCGGTATTCCATGATCAATGTCTCATCCTGTGGAAACAGAATCTCTCATCACCAATGCCAAATTCTTTTTACTGAATTCACACATTTCTGTAGGGAAAAAAAAAAAGCTTAACACAAGATGAACGTCAGAAGTGGAACCGTTTTCCCCTTACAATAAAAGCCTGAGGACAAAATGCTGACACATCACACAGAATTTCTAGCTCAAATGTGACATCATATGACTTTTCCAATCAATCAATCTGAAGGGCAAGTTTTACTCATTTCACCATCTTGAAGCAAGATGCATAAAAGCTGACATTTTAATTGGCTTATTTAATCCATGCAACCTTACAACGTAAATGTTTTAGCTACATTCAGAAGAAAGAGGAATATAGTAGATAATACAAATGGGATGATAAAACTGCTACAGATCTCCTCTGTTCCCTTCAAAGGGTCTGTAAAAAGCCTTTCTTAACTGGCCTTTACTCACAGAAATCTGTTCTCGCATCAGCCCCATTTTTCTCCTCTAAGGAACGCAGCACTACAGAAAAACAAGACAGAAGGACTTATCCTGGATAGAACTGGATGTTATCCCAGATTTATAAGGCTGACAGGAAAGCCCTTTTCTAAAGTGGCCATTAATTATTGAACAATGCACATTCCAAAACAACCCTGCCCTTAATCTTTAATGGATAATGCTTTTAGCCATATGCAGAGATGGACACAGAATGTAAATTCTGCATGCACACAGCACATACTATGGTGTACTACAGCACACACTTGGTGCCTCTGTATATGCCACATTATCCAAAATCCCAGTGCCTAATCCTGTTTAGAGGCTTGCATGGATTCACAGGCAGAAGTAAATTCAGAAACATTTCCTGAATTTGTCCAGAATTGCGAGGTTAGTCACCTAGAAAGATGATTTCTCCTTTCACTTTTGTTATTTGAGAGTAAAGTTCATTTGTCTTCCCTGCCATTGGAACATGTCAGTCAGCAAGAAACAGTGAGGCTTATTACTGACTATCCCTGTCAAAAATCCTTAATTTTCTCTAAACCAGCAACATAACTCACCTAAATAGGTTTCTGCTAAGATCTTAGTGTATACACATCAGGTTGTAACTGAAAGTAGCTGTCACATCAGTCATTATCTTACCTCAGTTACCTTCTCATTTGCTATTTCCAGCTGGGAAATGAGCTCCTGGCTACGGAGTTTTTGTTGACGCAGCTCACTTCTGGGAATCAGAAGAAAAGATGCTGATTAGCAAACAGTAGTACTCCAGTTATTGGAATGTAATTTCGTAGATAGTTCAGTGAATTGTGGAGGCTTATGGTGGGTTTTAATTACAGGGTTATTCTTAAAACACCGATCTCAAAAGCACCACACAGCACTTCTTCATGCTGTGCATTCAAAACTGTAATGGCACAGGAACAAGATGTATTTGTTGGAATCAGCAAGACTTCGTCAAGAACACTTGACATTTTACAGGGCTTTCTTCCTGTTTATTGAATCTTATTTTGGAAGCACGCTATCTAGTATGCAATAAATATAAGCTGCATTTTGCACAGTAAGTTCAATATTGAGATTAACATCCTAATTAGTGTTCCATAACCAGACCTCAATGTGGGCATTTTTAAAGGTGCTTTGAAGTACCTAAAAATAAATCATTCTATACTTGTGAGACAGACAACAATGTGACACTTTGCGAGGAAAAGGAAAATACCACCCACTTCAAAGCGGTCTTTTTACTTTTACACTGAATGAGTTTTAGTGATCTTCAATTTACACAGTATTGAAGACAAAAACCATTTGGGTTATGACAGACCTCTCTCTGAGCTGGTGCTTAAAGGAAGCTGTTCTTGCCTCCTGTCATTGCAAGAAGAGGGATGACGAAAGACACAACTCCAGTAATTTTAGCCAGGGAAGGATGCAAACCTAAGTGAGTTGCTCTGACCTCTGAGCAGTCTCTACTCCACCACCTCATCACCTTAAATGCTCTACCTACTGCTGAAACTGCATGCTCTGCAAGGGAAGCCAAAGCCTTTATTCTTTTTGAGAGAATGCAGGTAAGGTAGGAGATACTCCAGCCTCATTACATCTTAATGTAAATGCTATTTTAATGATGACACTTAGTTCTCAACAATAATTGGCTTTTATAAACTTTGAAGCTTAGTATTTCATAAAAGTTTGGAAACTGATAAATGGCACTTGAAATACAAGGTTGCAATGTATCTATAACATCAGGTCACCCCTACAGCTGGTGAGGAGTTTCCACTCATCACAAAAACAGTTCACCAACTTTGAACTTTCATAGAAATGAAAGTACATAGACAGGCATTTCAATGTTTCAATGATGTTAACAGTTAAAATTCCACATAGATTACACCTGTTACCACATGTGAACACTTTTATATAAAGTAAGAATTAAAGATGGATTAAGATTGCAGGATCAAGACAGTATGTTAGTATGTAACACTATTTTTGTAATTAGTATTAAGCAACAAATGAGGCATTTTCAATATAGGAGACCAATTTTTAGGTGCCCTGAAAAGAGCCTGTCTCCTGTGCTTGTACTGAGGTGTGGAATTAGCATGCTTAGCAGCACAGACCATAAACAGAGTTTACGGGCTCATATACAGCTGTGATCAAGAAATTATTTTCATAATGAGATCACACTGAACACATATTTAAAAGGAAACAGTTTAACCTTGTAAGCATAAGGAAATGTGATGGCTGTTGAGCCAGACAGTTGATGCATTCTTAGTGTAAACCCTCCCCCAAACACACCTTATGAGATCTCAGTATTGGAACGGAGCAATAACCCCAACTGCTGGATAATTAAATCAGCCCCCACTGCACATTGTCTTTGCTAAGTGAGTAGGAAACAAAAGGTGAGCTTCTAGCATTTCAGCAGACGGGTGATAAATCCACCAGCTGCAGCAAGTACTTTCTGCAAAGCTCTCATGACAAATATAGCATGTGCCAGCTGTTTTTATCATTGAATTATACTATAATATGCTTCAGTTACTCTTAGTAATTATGAATTTTGTATACTGCCAGTACCTGCAGCTGTCTCTCATCCTGTTAATTTTTTTCTTTAATGAACATCTTAAAATAAGCAGCTATGGCTGCCAAACATTACACAAGTGCAGCCAAGAATAATGTTTTAGAAAAAGAGGCAACTTCTTCATCTCAAGATGCCACGCAGTTCATTCCGTGTACTGCACAGGATGCAGGGAAAAGGAGAAAGCAGTCATGGCCAATGCTTCATATACTGCCACCAAAAAGGTCATTCCTCAGAGGCAGATTCTTTTCAATCATAGCAAAGATAAAAACTGAGAACTCCAAACCCCACACATGCCTACCAATGAGTCAGGGACTCTTAACTATGACAAAGAAATGTGTCAGAGGCAGAAACTGGAACAAAGACACCCAAAATAGCTGCAATCAGATGGCTTAAGCTAAGAAAAGTCTTTAAATATAAAAACAATACAGCAAGGATTCCCTTTTGTTAAGTACTGACAATTATAATGTAAGTGACTATTAAGGAAATGAAGCCATCCAGTATAGTTATTCAAATATAGGGCTTATGCTACAAGTATTTCTTATTTTTTCCCCAAAAAGCTATACCTTGCTACTAGACCATAATGGCAGATGAATGGGATTATTAATTTATTAGTTTGTTCATAGTTCAGATTTTTAAAGCTCCTCAAATGCAATGTTACATGGAAGCAAACTTACCCTCTTTGTCATTTAAGCCAATGTTTATAAATTGTTTCATGCACTGTTTTGTAGAAGAACAGACCTGTCTGTACCTATTTCTACCCCTATTCAAGCTAAAGTGTACCTAAACTGAGCAATCACCCATGTGTCTGACAGGCCAAAGCAATATCCATGGCAAAGTTGAGAGAAATGTCAATTTCCTGTCAGGTTTTCAAGTTAGAGGATCTACCTTTTTCCCTGTCTGCAGTTGTCCAGACCTAGTCCACTGAAGGGCATTCTGTGATGATTCAATCATCTGGTTCAATATAAAACTTTGTTTACCCATGTGAACCTTATTCTGTAACCTGCTCCAACCAGAATTGTGTTCAACAAAAATAATAAGCTCTTGGTGCTGGCCACTGGTGCAGAGTCTGGTAAGGGTTCATCTGGTTACCTGCAAAATTCTCTATTTACCCCAACTCTTTCTTCTCAGGATAAGGACACAAAAATCCACAAAAAATACTGATATGACAAAGAGATGGGATTAACCATCTTTTGTATTCATGCATTCACCTACAGACCTGTAAAGGTGGGTTTTCCAGAACAAATGAATCATCTACCCTTACTTTTAAAACTTGCATACAGTCTGTCACTTCATTTTCTTTCAGCAAATGCTGGCAGATTGAGTTAATCTGGTTTTGCCTGAATTCTGTTGTCAGAACTGTCTCTCTGCCCCCCTTCTCATTTTACCCTCTGTTCTGTTGTTACTGAGGTTTGTTTCCTTCCAATTCACAAATTTCCTGAATGTTCCTTCGGTGTTGCTGATTCCCCTTTCTATCTGCTGTCATTTATTCTTCTCAGCTGAAGTCTGAAGAACTACAGAGCTTTACACTGATGCTGTAAGGTAACAAGAGCAGTCTCAGCCAGCCTCTTCCCCCAGCTGTGGCCAGAGGAACCATTCTTCTGGATTACAGTGCTTCAGTGAAAGCAAGAGCTTTTAAAAACTTGTGCATGCTTTCCTCACTTCTTCCAAAAGTAAATTCTTGCAAACGAAGACAAGGAAAGTAAAAAGCTGGAAGCACTTGATACTGATTTTTTTACCATGGCTGTCAAAGGCAGATCACCTTAACTTTTTAGGACATTCAAACTAACAGTGATCTTAGAGCCTACAAGTTTACAATTGGAAGCTCTACATCCTGTAGATAGCAACAACAGTATCATGGATTGCTTGTAGTTCTTATCAAATTCTACGCCCATTCGTGAAGAAGTGACACTGAAGAGCAAAACAGCTTTTTCAACATTAAGTCTAATTCTGATTTGGTGATTTAGATTACTTGGACAACATTCCAGATATCCAGCAGGAGGGGAAAAAAATCAAATAGTAACTCAAGTATCAATTAAACTAATGAACATAAAATACTTAAATTATTCACCAAGACTTAAAAGCTCTTTTTGTGTTACGAAAGAAATTACATTTTGAAGTAAGTTTGATAGTTTTATAAAATTTCTATACTTCTGTTTTCCAATTAAACTCCTATAAAGAATACAAAGATGACTTTTTTTACAACTTTCAACAGTGATCACTCATTTTTATACTATTTTACTACTATTTTATAATTGTAAACATTTGCTGTCTAAGTTCACATCAGTACATATCATTAGAACCCAAGGCACATTTAAAATGGATGCAATCAGAGGTCAGAGCAGTTTGGTTTCTGACTCTGCCAGAGTAGACACTGTGGGAATAAAGGGAATAAACTCAGCAGTGAGTTGTTAGCCATGCTGCCAAGAGCAAAGGTTTTATTTGGAATGATGACCCATGTCACAAGGAGCACTGACCTTCTTAGTTACCTTCAGGGTTGACTGGCACAAGGATAGTGAAGCAAAACTGGCTCCTTGCCCTTCTGCAAGGTGAAGATGAGGTCTATTACCAATAAATTCTCCTTAAGATGCACACAGCATCTTAAGATGCTTAGAGGGAGGAAGCTTTTCTCATAAATGCAGACTGTAATACATTTGTATGAAGAAAATGGTGTAATTTAGTCTACAAGTATTCAATGCACTGCCTCCTGTTTCAGCAATGGTTCTGAATTCCAAGTTCAGCAACAGTTACATGTTTAACTTGAATGAGATCCAAAGGTCCAGAAAAGCACAGAGTAATTTTCAATGAAGCCTAGAAGTATCAATTTACTTATCAACACTTCTATCTACAGGTTTTTCACTGATCTACTAGATTCTTATGTTATTTATATTACATGATCTACCATTACAGATTGCAAAATTTACTTCTTAATTTTTTTCAGATCAAAAATCCCCTAACATTCACTGCTATTGCTTCATTCCTTACAATTCTTTAATGCTTCCTTCGTGCATATGGATTGCACCTCACCAGAAAACCACTGCAGACTTACAACATGACAAATGAGCAGCACAGAAAAGTGGAAGTTAGCAGCTGCTGCTGGTAAGTTTAATAAGAAGCCAAAGTGTTTCAGACACCTTCACGTGGAAAATGAAAGCAATGAGGACAGAACAGGAAAACCATCATGACTTTAAGGCAAAGGAATGGGAAACACCTACACTAACAAATGGGACACTGAGTCAGTGTTTATGAGAGCTGCACTAACAGCAACCTCCTGCTGAAATGCAATCTAAAATGCCTCCCCCATAGACATGGATAGGACTTAGTTAGGAAGTTTCTAACTTCCTAAAAAGCCACTCAGCTATAAAACACTTTATTATGCTGCAAGAGTAATGATTCTTGTTAAAAACTGTATTTTTGTTAAAAAATGAAACTCTGCTACACGTCACCAATACAACCTCTGCATTTGCTCACGTATTTACATGAATCCTCCTTTCTCTTGGATCCCACCATGAGGCTTGGGGAGAACGTTTCCTTCATTAGCCTCAAGAGACCTTTCAAACACAGCCTTTAATTAATAATACATTAATGAATCTATTATTGGTATCAGTCTGTTATTTTGTGTTCTAACTGAAATTTCCCTGATAAAAATGCATTTGCTGCAAAATTATTCTGCTTTTTAAATAATCAGCAACTTGATTTTAGTTCACAACACAGTAAGAAGCGATTTGCTGCTCTGTACTTGCACTCAAAATGTTATTGTGATAGATGAAAATAAATATGATAATTATTCATTTATAATATAAGCAAGGACTTTTGTGTTGAATAACTACCACAGTGTAATTCAGGAGCCAATTTTCATACCAATTGCATTCTGCACTACATTGCTGGGTGTCTGGTAATGCATGTAAGGTGAAAAATAAGCTGGTTTTAAAATTTCCAGATAATACTGATAAGGCTCAGTTATACTACTTGTCACCACGATATCAAAGCATCATTGCACAGATTTAATATGAAATTCCTGATGTCAGTCTAAATGACAACCTTCCTGTTTCTATTGCCAGCTTCCTTGCGAGGTAGAGCAAATGCCTGATAAAGACTTCTATTTCTAGCTTATACAGTATGAAAAAGCGTAACACACCAAATCATATCATAAAGCAACTGACTTGGCTTTTAGACTTGCACCAAAATATCTACTGAAGTCACATAAATAGGGACATTTTCAAAATTTACTACCCATTTTTCATCCAGGTTCACAAAGCAGACTTCCTTGTATTTTCTATGTCAGCATTTTGCTGCAGATAAGTAAGGTCTAAATCTTTTGGTCTGCTGTAACAACGTTTTAACACTGAACAGTAAAGGTTTTAGAAGGAAAACAGCTGTTTCACAGACAATTTTAATTATTTTGGAAATCTGCAATTTTTACCTTTTAATTGGAACTTGCTGAACCACATCCAGGATCTAGTGATGAACCTAGATGCTCAGCTGTGAGTTTTGTATTTTGATTTACAGAAAATAAGCTACAAGTTTAAGAGCTAAAATTTACCTTAGCATGGAACATTGCAAAATAATTTTCTTCTCCAGTTACTGCATTTACAAAAGATGCTAAAAAATATCAGTAAGAGCCAGCTAATTACACACAGTGAAGCTACACCACTAAAACTGTCAGTGAACCAGCACAGCTCCCAGTGTCTCACAAAAATGCTCAATACTGATGTCTTCTGAGAGAGACTTCTTCCTTTTTAAAAGAACTGTTTAATAATAATCTTTGCAAAAATGCAATATATTTTAAGGGAAAATAAAGCCAGCCTGTATCTGAACAGATAAGGTAAAAAAACCCTGTAACTGTTTACTTAGGGGAGGTAAAGATGAGCACATACTTCACTGCAGAGATGGATATCCAGGTTAAAAGTAGTGGCAGGGTAGATTTTCCTGCCTCGTGTTTAGAGATTTGGGTTCTAATTCCACTCACACCACTGGAATTCTGACAGCCAAGAAATGCCAAGCTATGCTTCAGAAACTGTAACTCCAAAAATTACATGGGATACTGGAAATATGATTGAAGCTGGGAATATGTAAAGCCTCACATAAATTAAAAAACATGAAAAAACCTCAAGATTACCCCAAAGGAAATGACAGCTAGAATTCACAGGTTCCCAGTTTTAATAGGGAAGAGTTTTGCTTTGATTTTAACATGACAGTAAAGCAACTTCTAAAATCAGTCTGAGCAAAGAACCACATGAGTGCATCATTTTAAGTGATTAAAAAGTTGCTTCAAATGTAGCAGTTCAACAGAGCTGCATACCCTATATTTTTGTTCTCAAACCCACCGAAAGATAATGCAATGTTATATTCCTTTCTAGCCACTTTAATTTTAAAGAAATGAGACTTATGAAATCAAGCTTGCTGGTTTAGCAGTTTCTGTGGACCAGTGTGTCAATCTCCTCCAAATTTCAACCAATTTTGAAGAGGAAGAGATCTTGAGGACATACGTTTCTATGCAGTTCTGTAAGACTACCAAGCTAATTTAATCTCAAATTAATAGTCTACTTGAGCTAACTGAAGGTTTCCTGAGCCTAGAAATGAAATAAAGCAAAGGGCAAACTTGTGAAAATGAAAATATTCTTATATTCTGTACTGCAAGTACAAGTAACAGCCTAGAAATATGGATGAATTAAGAGAAAAGTAAAATGTATACCGCAATTTTTCTTAGGACAATCACACAAGCCATTTTTATCTTCATTTATGACAGCAACTGCTCCGAAGAGAACATGAGATGTACACTCTCATGTTACTACTAAGAGGTAGATGTCTGGAGACTCACTTCACAACTGATGCTATGGCTTTTCTGAAAAGGTAAAGTGCTCATAATCCAAAGCTAAGAGTCTCTAAACTGAGTGTGCTGTACCTTGAAAGAGAAAGCCAAAAGTAATATAATTCCATTTACCTTTTGTCGTTACAAAAACTCACACATTATCAACAAGATAGTGAAACAGTGAAATTTTTACTTCAGTGCCAACTTCACAGAGAGCATCAAGAGTTCTGTTTAGATCATTCTTACTGGTTTTACTGCAAGCACATCTTCGACTCAGGATGGTTTGCTCTTCATGGTTTTTCACCACAGGTCTACTGCCATACACCAAATAATACCTGAAACACACTTTGCAGAAGGGGAACAAAACTGCACTTACTTCAGATTACGGATCCTGGTTTCTGTAGTTTCAGTGAGGTTTTTTGTTTCTTCTTTCCACCGGTTTGTTGCTTTTTGCTGAGCTACTAAGAGACGTCTGAGCTCAGCAGTGGACTTGTGACTGGTGTCCTCCATCTCCTTGAGTCGAGCTTCATACCCATGTTCTTTCACTGCGTGCTCATGCTCCATTGTGCTTATCTAAAAAAAACCCCACAAATCTGGCACAATCAACTCTCTCAATCTCTCACTCTTTACCTTTTTTTTTTTTCCAGTTGTTTTACAATGCCTGAGTAAAATTTATAAACATTTGTTGAAAGCATGTAACATCCAATAATTAAACTTCTAATTATATACTCAGAGATACATGTTCCAAAAGCCAATTTAAGCAAGTAGTACAACTGACAATAAAGGATAATGAGCTGTGTATGCCTATTTTTGTGAGTAATCTTTATTCTTCTCCCTGGTGTTTTCTCCACAGAAACACGTTCTTTCTTTTTCATCTAGCTAAATGTGTTAGGAGTTTCTTAACTGCATCTGAAATCCTTGGTACATCAGAGGGAAATGAAATCAAGCAGTGAATTTTATCTGCGACTATAATGGAAGCCTGTCTGATTAAAATGAGACAGCCAAAGATTAAATATATGCTTTCTATGCTTCATATCCACCACCTATCTGTTACAAGATTCTGATCCTTTGTTTAAGCAAAGGGTTCTGGAGTTGGACAAGATTTCTTGGTAAATTTGACAGCTTTCTTCATCTTGTAGTGCAAAGCAGAAGCCAGATTTGAGATGGTCCCCATTCACATCTTGTAAAACTGCTTACTGAGGTTGTCTTCATTGCTCCAGATTCTTAGATCCCTTTTTTGGTATCTTTACACTGCAGAGGGGAAAGTACCAGCTTTGTATGTTCAGAAAGCACATCAAGGGTCCAAGCTGTTCCTCCCTCCAGAAGCCAAAGGTACCAGGAATCCTGCTACTGAGGTTACTACTGATTCCTTATCCCGCCCGCAGTCTGCTCAGGGGCATTTAATGGAACATGCTCAAAAAGAACAAACCAGCTTTCAGCTGATAGTCTTGTTTGCAAGATTAAGCACGGAGAAGAATTTTCTCTGTCCAGAAAATACAGAGCCAAAGTTTGACAGCCTCACTATTAAATTATTTATTGGTTACATGCTGCCCTGACAACATGCTGGACACACAAATAGAGGAACACTCTGGGCAGAAAGTCAGACAAAGACTTCTAACACGTTAGAGACAAGAAATAAATGAAGATCGGGAATTGCAATATTATTTAATCTATTCATCTTATTTAAAGCAAAGAACATTTGGGGTCTTCTTATTTAATTAAAGAGAATTTAATACACATTAAAATACAATTTAATTAGCAGAGATTGAGCTACCCCATGGATTCTGAGGACACACAATGCAACAATAAAATTACTTTTAAGCAGCAACCAGGAAGCATCATTGAAACTCTCAATCTTAATTTAAACATTTAATGCTTTTTTCTTAGAACTGCTGCCTTATTAAGCAAATATCAGTCTTACATTACAAAAAAACCAATATATAAAACATACCTTTATTTTAGCTCTTTGTTGAGCCTCCACTGCCAGTTTTCTCAAACCGTCCATTTCATTTTGTAATTGTTCATTCTCTTGCTGAAGTTTTAGTCTTTGTTCACTGACAAAGGCACTCTTTTCTCTTTCTGAATCCAGAGTGCTTTGCAATTTACAGATAACTTCCTGGCAACGAGATTTCTCTTCCTCAGAGCTAAAAGAGAAGGAAAGTCTGGCTGTGGCTGAAGAACTGAACAACTCCTGAACCAGAGGACAAAGGATATAGACTGGGAGCTATGCACAAATCAGCAAAGAATTTTATCATGATGGAATTGATAAAATCAATCTTGGTTTCAAAATTATGGTATCTTGATACTATGTCTGCTACCTTATAAAACGATTTGACAAAACCAAAACACACATTCAACAATTTAAATAGTCTGAAATAATTTCCATTGCTTTCTCTTCTTACTTCTGTAAACATCTGTAACATCACTTACTTCATTTCCAGTTGTTTCAGTTTATTTTGTATCATCTGCAGACTCAGCTGAAGGTCATCTTTGGCAGCTTCTGCAAGTAAATACTTCTGATGCAGCTGCTCCAGCTGTCTACTGTTAGATTCATGCATTCTGTGCTCCCTGTAAACCTGAAGAGTAAACTTACATGTAAGTTTACTCCTCATTGCATCCTACTTTCTCATGATTTAAAATAAAACTGGATTTCTATCATTGTCACTGCTACTTGAAAAAAAAAGTTTCTAAAGATCTGATCAGACATTTATTTAGTTTTCTGTCTATTGATCTTAACTGGAATATGTACCAGCATTCCTCTGGACTATATTAAACACCTCTCTTTTGCTTTTTACACTTTTCAAAGAACTTTCTTTTTCAGTTTGGTGTTGCAGCTTTAAAACATCCTCTGGATTAAGAAAAAAAAACCCCAAACAACTAAACAATCTTAAAGTAAATATATGATAATTTAAAATTAAGAAAATATACTCAGAAAAAAAAATAAGAAAGTGAAAGGAGAAACACATCAAAAATGGGAAAAATCTATGTATTTTTTACTTCTGAAATGAGATCTTAAATGTGATGTAAAAATACAAACAGTTGCCTTACCTTTTCAAGTTCTTCTTCTACTGCTCTCTTTTCTCTAATGGCTCGTTCAATTTGATTCTGTTTTTCTCCACATTCCTTTTTATAAAAGTCATTTTTAAATAAGATTTAATAAATCAAAATAAAAATTCAAGTAGTGCTGAAGCCAAACCCCACCCAGTGTAAATGCAGTTCTTGCTGCTGCCATGGATGCATTTGATTATATTTACCTGCTCATTATTTTCTCTATAGGATCACTCAATATAAAGACTAAGGCATGTAAAATGAAACTTTTTCTAAAAAAAAATTAAGGCATAAATAGGTGCATAAGCACTGAATTCTTGTGATCACCTGCAAAATTTATTTACAAGTTCCTGGTTCATTCAAAAATATGATGACTGTGATCCACAGACTCTCTTAGGATAGTTTATCAGCTTTCATATATTTCATTTCTACACACACAACTACAGATAAGCATGGAAGGCTGACTTTAGTGTATCTCTGAAAGAAACAGAGATACTTAGGAAATGCCATCACATGGGACATATTTTCTAGAGCACAGATCTCACTGTCAAAATGCCTGTGAACCCATCTCTGGAGACATGCAGCATGTAATGTGCTATACAGTAACAGAGGAATGTCCTACACAATTGCTCATTCATCACATGTTAGTTGACCTAAAATACTAAATTCTTGTGGAAGTATTTGATCAGCAAAATCTAGAAGTCTCCAATGTTTTGCTACTGAAAATATTTTTATCAGTCAACTCCATACCATCTGAAGAGCAGAAACTTCTTCTGTTAGCCGAGAAACCTGCATGTTACATTGCTTCTTTGCAGTGTCTACCTGTGACCAAAACCAAAACAAAACTACAAAATTAGTCCCACAAACTAATTTTCCATCTTGCTTTTTGACATATATATATACATACATATAGTCTATATGTGGTGCATGTATATAAAGCATGAAAATACCTGGGACTGCAATAACTTATGACATAAATGTTAGAAGAATGATTATTATCAATCCATACTACTTTAACTGAGGGTGTTCAGAAAACAAAAAAGCACAAATGAAGACACCACAAGCGTCATTCACATCTTCACAGTGAAGCCTTCTCCATACCAGTCTCTGCAGAGACATCAACAGTTTTGGTTCTTGTTTAGGATACATGTCTAGACAATAAATGCTGAAGAGTATGGTGCTATCAGCAGGCTGCTTTTCCACTTATATTATCCAAACTCTTGTGAGAAAGCTGCTCATGATGACCATGCACCAGCAGTAGCTTTGCACTCTGAGGAAAACTAAAATATCTTCCTATTCTTTCTGAATGTTGTAACTTACTTCCTTTCTAATTCTTGCAGCAGTGCTTTCTGCAAGTTGAGACATTTCATCCTTCAGTTTTTTGATTTCTTCTTCCTTTTGTTTCTCCTCAAAGAGCGCCTAGAAGAAAAATAACAAAGTGAAATATGACTGATAGTTCAGTGTGATACTAAGAGCACCAATAGAAAAAACCCACACTGCTCAAAAGACACTTTTTTTTTTCCCTTTTTACTTTGGAGTAGCTAACACTGAGACTCAACAAGAAAACAAGAACAGTGGAAACATGTTGCACTAAATGCACATTCTTGTAAATCAGAGTCACACAAAGAGTTAGTGTTAGTAGATGCATTTTTCTATTGGGATGTGGAGGTTTTGGCTGAGCATGGAATTACACAGAAGAAAGCACAGAAACCCAGAGCAAAAGGCAATGCTACTCTCCAGTGTTCTATTTGAGGCCAGGATCTCTAATAAGAAAGGTCTCTCTTAGGAAATTGAATACCTTTAGACACACACACTCCTACATATATATAGCCAAGCATTTTATCTTAAATTACTCATCTCCCAGAAAACTGAAAGTAAAGGAATAAAAATGTCTAAGTAGCTAAGGACCATGCATGCAGACACTCTCATGTTTACTAACAGTGAATCATGAGAATTACAGAAAAAACTGTAGCAAGGAACCCTTCCTCTGGGGGATGTAAAAAGCTACTGATTTTACAGTGTAACAGAAGAAAAGATTACAGAATACAGGATTTTTGATCTCACCTACCAAGAACCTTTGGTGGCACACAGAGAATGTGTATATGCATAAAGGGAGAAAGACAAAGTCTCTAATGCATGAAATAAACTAAGCCTGGGGAAGGTTACTCACTCCAGGCAGTAACGTGCCACTTCATTGGTCATGCTCTCTTTTACTGCTCCCATACAATTCAACTTTCTTTTTTATTACTCAAACTACTCTCAAAATTCTTCAGATGTCTGTTTATAAGCTTAGCTTCGTGTGCTTTATAATGTGAACATTAGTAGTGTTATTGTAATTTCCACCTCCATCCACAGAGCAGGGAGAAAACAATTTAAAACACAAAGTGTTAACACAGATATGCATACTAATGTGCATTTTTTTATTCTGTTCATTAATAGAACTTTTTTTTTTCTTCTGTTCATTAAATTTTCTTCCCAGTTTGAAAAATTCAGGGTGTTAGGCAGAGCAGTAAATTAAGAACGGTCTGCTTTGTTTTGGCTCCTTGAGCTATATATTCATATCTATATTTTTGGCATAAACGTTATTCTATGATAGTTTAATCACACATTGTACATAGAAGTGTCTTTTAAGGCCTCTCCACATGTCTAGATTTCTTTGTTGATGACTCTGCACTTTGTGTGTTCCTCTGTCTTGTCAGAAAGAGTTACAAATTCCTAACAGAACCTTCCTTTTTATTCTGATGCCACCAATTTTTTTTGTAAGTATTTGGTAAGAAACTCTGAACTCTTGTAAAAAACTTTGGAAAATTCATGTTTAGGTACAGTGCTATCCCTTAGACCACCTTTGAACAGGCACTCAGCATATACTGTATGACAAGTCTGAGCAATGCGTGGTCACATCCCAGTTTGCTCTCTAGGCATGACTAATTTTAGCACAACAGACATAAAAGAAGCTAGCCTGTGCATCCTAAACATCCTAATTTCTAGGTAATATCTTCATCCAATGACTTACCTGACTTTTTTCCAGGTTAGCTTCTTCCAAGAGCTGTATGCAATCTTGGACTTTTACAACAGCATCATACCTCTCACTTTCTAGATTGGCAGACTTGGCCTGAAGCTCTCTGATCTGTTCCTCCAGGGCTACTCTTTCTGTTCTCAGCCGTTCAGCATCTTGAACAGTAACACACAATCTACAAGACAGAAGAAATTTAATGATGTGATGGTTAATTAAGACACTGATGCACTCAAACTGAGCTATTAGGAAGTATCTGTTCACAAACTGCCCAAATTGCATTGTTTTCTGCTTGTTTTTGGACAGAGTATTTTGAGTTTGATGATTAATCAAGTCCTAGAAAGAAACAGAATTAAAGGAGTTAACTCAGATATCTAATCTCAGAAGATCCTTAGAAGAATCCCAGTGATATCCTGGGATACATCACTGAAAATGTTCTATATTAAACCAGAATAGAACAGCCCCAGAAGAAATAAAGTTTTCCTCTGTGGAGGAAATGGAATAATTGGATGCGGGCAATGAAGTTGCAGCTATAGTATTAGAGAAAGAAGACCACTGGTAATTTCACAACAGCTCAGGAACTCTTATTGTTTAACTATGATTGTCAGTATTGGCAGGCACGAGAAAGGACAAGAGAGCCTCAGAGGGATCGTCAAAACCATCTCTTTGTTACTTCCTAACACGTTTGCCATAAACACATACAAAGACAGACAATCCCTCTATTTTTGTAAAGCCAAGGCACAATTTTTGCATGTATCCTGTTTGCTGGTAGCACACAATGAGCTGTCTTTACCTTATTTCTAATTGTTTTATACTAGACTGCATTTGCTGCAAGCGTTTCTCAGATGCTGTTTCTCTCTCCTGGGCAGATATCCTGTCTTCCTCCTGGAAAGAATAAAAGTATTATCCAGACATGATCTGAGCTTCCCTGAACAAAATGAAGATACACTCACATAAAACAAGCTAGGTAACAGCTTGCAGTTAATTTAATGTCAGCATTCAGAAAATGACTGTCCATTCAACTGCAACAGAAATTGTTCCTTTCTCTAGAATACCTTTCTGTCCAATTGGCTCTGAAGCTTCTCTTTTAATGTCGTCATTTCTTCAAGCTTTGCATTTGCTGCCTGCCCATCTATTTTGGCTTGCCTGTACACAAAGAAAATAATTGTTATAGAAGGAAAAAAAGGGCCCATTAAAACTTTGTTGTAACAGCTGTGAAAGCAGAAAAATCTCACAATACTGTTCTTACAGGGCAGAAGAGATTTCCCCCTTCTCCTTCTCACTGTGTGGCACAAAGAGAGAGGAATACCAGATTCCAAAATCCTGTGGAAATGACTTCTTAAAGACAGATTATGAGGAAGGTGCATGCATTTGATTAAAGGAGGAGGACTAGGCAATCAAAAACTTCAAGTGATTCAATAACAAGTATAATTAGTCACAGATATGTAGCAGAGAAGTCTTTTGCAGAATTAGATTTCACTTTTTAGAGCAATAGACTAGGAATTTAAAAAATCATTATACACTTGTAAAGAATTTAGCTGATGTGCTTTGTAATCTGAATAATTTTTGTGGGCTGAAGGAGAAGAGGAAAAAAAAAAGGAATTTTTAGTGAATCATGTTAATGACTAGTGGTTCTTCATCCTCAGTAGAAAAGTCTGTTGAAAAAAGCAACCCTCCTCCTCCTCTGACTTGGGAACAGAAAGACACACAGAGCCTTCACCTGGGGTGTAACCCAATTATTGAGGCTGCATATTAGGCTAAATTTAAAAACCAATGAGTGACTCTATGATAAAGTTAGAAGAGAGCAAACATGTATTACATTAGCTCATGCAAACTGCAGCACCAATAGTCATGAAAAAAACTAGAAAATATGTAATACTTCTAACAATCAACTTCAAGCAAAAATTTCTTATAGAAATACTGATTTTGAATTAAGGACATAAAAGCTAATACTGTACATACATGAAAATCTTATCCAAAATATATATAATCCAAGCAATTTTACAGCAAATACTTTATTTCAGTCCAATTAATTGGAAAAGTTAATTTGGTTACAATTTCTTTAACAAGCAAAATCTACAACAAAACCATTATTCCTAAACACAGGGTCTTCAGTGCAGGTCCAAAACTTTGACCCTTCTCCATCTGAAACACTGCATCCTTCTCCTACAAGAAGTATTGTAAATTCAGGAGGACACAAAATTGACTCCTGCCAAATATTTTAAAGGTGTTATAAAACACAATAAAAACCCAAAAGGCAGCACAAGAAGGGAAAAATAGGAAAAACATAAAGACATCATAAAATCAGAACACCTTAAGTATTAAAAATGCATTTGAACACCAAATTCAGATTCAGACTGAATTCAGATGGATGCATTTTACGGGCAACAAATTGATTGTAAAGAGGAAGCTTTTATTCTACACTGTGCAATCTATCTTTAACCTCATTTTGGCAAGTTATCTCTGTTTGAGAGCTTTAAGATTCTGAAATGCAGATCCATGCCCTAGCAAAGCCAAGTTTCTTAATTTGTGTGTTTTATCCAGGCCATACAAACCTAATTTAAACCTAAATTCTCTAACACACGAGTTGTTTCTGTTTTTCAATCTACTTTTGCATTCCTGACTTAGTACTCTATTACCATAAATCATGTAAAACTATTAA
Source organism: Dicrurus megarhynchus (assembly GCA_013399195.1). Lineage (NCBI taxonomy): Eukaryota > Metazoa > Chordata > Aves > Passeriformes > Dicruridae > Dicrurus > Dicrurus megarhynchus. The sequence continues at coordinate 588,979 of VXAD01002039.1, forward strand.
AAACATCCTGAAGGATTAGAGTTGTCTGCACTCTATGCTATATAATCCAGGCAGACTATGTCTTCACATTTACCAGAAGCAACTGGTGAAAATATTGCAGACTTCTTGGAGAACCACTGCAGCACTTTTTAGGGCTAGGTAAAGCTGCTCCTAATAACTTTGGGAGTATAACACAGCAGAGTTTTTAGGGGTGCAAGGATTTTAGGCTGATCTGAGAGGAAGGTGAGCATAATCAGTGCCTGTAAGTAGAGATGGATAATGACTGAAATTCTTGTTTTACTCTCAGTCCATAAAACCACTGTTGAATGAAATAAAATTTTAATTTGACCTCAACCATCACTAATTAAGAGAGAACAGACACAGTAAACTGGCATTGAATAGACTTCAGCTGTAAACACAAATATTATTTCACACCATTATTTCTCACAGATATTATTTCTCCTTTTCCTTGATATACTTCAGGTGTAATTAACACTTCTTTTACCTTTAACTTCCACAGAATCTATGGTTTAGAGCTCTTTACTGATAAGGAGTAAAAGCAAATTTTATTAAAATTATTACAACTTGGGAGCTTGTTTGAACATTCAAATTTCAGAACTGTGAGGAGTAACCATATAACTGGCTTGTGAGCAAACTGTATTCTAATGAAAGCCTATCTTCAGAATCAATTGTGCTGTGATACTGACACTTTCTTTTCTTTTAAATCAAAGGTCAAATGTGGACTATTTCAGGGAAAAGCTAAACCAAACGACACTAACTGGAAATACGTTACCATAACACTAATGACGTCCAACAAACTTCAGAGACAGCTGCTGAAACCATTGTAAACTACGAGGATGAAATCAGCTTGCAGTACAAACAAGGCCCATGACACAGCAGTAGGTTAGGAAAAGCTGTAGAAAATATATAAATTATTTTTTTAATCTGCCTGGTTTATACCTCAGTTGTTTTCGTAGCTGCTCTAGTTCCACATTTTGTTCTCTCACAGTTGTCAGAAACTGCTGATTGGTCTGCAAAATAAAGAGATATTGGTAACATGTTAATTATAGTATTGAAAATATTATATATTCAGAATTGTTATAGGACATTTCCACAGAATAGAATACCATAAAAAGAGCCAGTACGGTCTATTTAACACTGTAGCTGGTCTTCAAGTGCCAAGGTTTATGTAGAGTATTTTATAAAGGTGAAAGCAGAGGGATGTTCCTCCCTTCTTTCCCCATACTTTGGGAATGTAAGAACTTCATGAGACAAAAACTGTAGTAGCTCAGACCCGTCATTTGCACTTCCATGTAGTTTAGGGAGTCTGGAATCCCTCGTGACAGTGAGTACCACAGCAGACCACGCACTGCTGCAAAGAATTCCTGTGTTTTAGGGGCAAGGAGCAATTGCTTATCCTTCCGTCTTTTCTATGCAACCCATGGCGCTGGAGGTGTAATTCTCCTTCTACTGTCTTCCTATTTAAGAATAATTTCGTATTTTCATGAAAATTAGCCTTTTCTAAAGTTTACATATACCTTACACTGAGATATTAAAGATGACCACAATGGCAGGCAGCATTCAAAAGGCACAATATTCTCCTTTCCCCCCCTCTCTCCTATTGTAATGTTCTTCTTGCTTTTTCGACTGTTGCTAAGAATTGTTTTCGGGCACTTCCTACTTCTAAAATATCTATTCTGAGTGGTAACAGTTAATTTCAAGACCCTCATGGAGTACCCAAAGCAAAAACCCCATCTTGCCCACAGTTAATATTTTGGTTTTATTAATATCAAAGAAATGTCGAATAAAATTAACTCAGATAATCAACAAGATCTTTCTGCAGATTTCTGCAGTTCACTTCAGTTTTTACTACCCTAAATATTTTAACATCAGCAGTGAACACTGTTGCCTCAATACTGAATCTCATTTCCAGAACATGCATGAATATGCTGAACAATTCCAACCTGAGCACATCTAGGAAACACAGTTGTTTTACCACAATAAAAAACATGGCTAATTAATGCATCTCTTCCTATTTTTCAGTTTGTTAGTTCAAAAAAGGGCTTGATGCTTTATCCCATGATATCTTTATGCCTTTGGTAACAGATGGTGCCAAATGTTTTTTGGATGATGCAAACAAATGGATTGTCTTTATCTTAAATATTGTCTTAACTCTTTTCTCTGATATGAGGAAAAAAGGTTTCAGTGATAAAAACAAAAGAGTAGGCTGCTGGAGTAGGTTATGAGTCTTTTTGCACTGCCAGTATTCAAAATAAACACTCAAAAAAAATCATACAGGAATCATGTCTTCCAAAAACAAAGCTGCTCAGTCAAAAACTTAAAAACCTCACCCCCTCTTTCACCTCATTTTTTCCACAAAAAACTATTTGACAGTTTCTACTAAAACTGTTTGTCAATTTTGGAAGTCTTAGGCTAAAGCTTAGTGACTAAAAAGCTTCACAGTCTAAGGATGTGAATAAAGCATTGGAAGATTATTCGAGCTCAGAAAAATGTGCAAAAAGGTGACAAAGACACTGAAGACAGCAGTACCAAAATAGAAATGGATAAACATATGCCAGAGGTAGCATATGCAAGAGGGCATAATTCAAAAAAATGTTTCATTTGTGAAGATGTTTTTGAATGTGTGAAGTACACTAACTACATACTATAATTCTGAGTGTAAGCTTACCACTGAATTACAAAAGAAAGAGCTCACATAAAATTAAAAGCTGACCCCTCAACCACCCTGACCTGGTGTTTGGAGTTCAGGAATAAAGCCATCACTACTTTCTGGTTGCTGGAGAAGCTTATAAATTTGATTGGCACAATTTCTTTTTCAACCAGGTGTGTATGAAAGACTTTTTGCTTTGGTTTTATACTTTGGGGGTCTAGGAGGAAAATAAATTCTAGTTCACTGTTCAGAAGGTTTTACTCACCAACTCTATCTTCTCCTTGGCTACGTGCAGTTGCCGAGTCAACTGCTGAAAGCTAGTCAGTTGATCCTAAAAAGAGAATTCAGAGTTTCTTATAATCATTATAATCATAAAGAGTGCATAATGAGAAAGCTTCAGAGTCAATTGAAAAAATTTTCAACTGCCTCCTCCCAAAACTCACATGCACTTACTATCAAAACATGGAAGTACAGATGAGCAGTGCCTTTAAAGAGCCACACAGACTGTGATGCTGCTACAAGCATTTTTGCTAAGCAAAGTAACAGACATGTACCCCTTAATTCAAAAATGCCTGTTATGGACATTTTAATTCGCTCTTTTCCATACAGGATGTCTTGTGTCCATACAAAAAAAAAGGCTCCGTTAAGCTCTCGAGTCCCTGAATGTGAACTCTGTCACATAGGAGAACTGGCATAACCCAGAAAAAGCATTTGCAGCATGCCAGGTGCCTTCAGAGCAGAGAGAGGACTGAAGTCCCTGAGCTAAAACACCTTCTAATTGTACTATCTAGCAGTCTCAAGGCCAAGGATTTGCTAGAAACCTATTCCTGCCACTCCCTTACCAACTACATCCAGTCCTTACGATATCCTCTCTCCTCCTTGTCTTCTGACAATTCTAATTCTGCTTGATCTTACCTATTTCTGTTTAGCTCTGACAGCTGTTTGCTGCTCCTTCACTCAAAGCTAAACCTAAAATAAAAGTTTATTTAACTGAAGAGCTGTCTTCTCTGGGAGACCAGTAGCATTTAAGAATAAAAGGCTGTTTAACCTTGATCTTGTCACAGTGGCATTAAAATCCACCCAAAATTTAGTTACTAAAAAATAAGGAATCTGGCAGCCCGAAACCCTCCCACAGCTACCAGTGACTCTCTGTACTCTACTGTGTGAATATGTTATTAGTAACTGACAATACAACACAAGAAATAATCTAATAGAAGAAACAGGAGCAGAAAGCTGGAACTACACAAAGCTAAGAGTCCTCTTAACTATTCCTTGAAGTAATTATGAAACTTGACAGAGTACAACGGATGCACAGACACTTACCTTGTTTCTCAGAAAACATCACACCACTAAGGTGAACTTAGTACCACAAAACCCCAAAAATCAGTAAAAAAATATTTGAAGTGAGCTGTAACTGTGCCCATAAGTCAAATGAGTTTGAAAATAGAGACAAAATATTAAAAGAATTTTCAGGTTCTCTTTACAGGCCTAGAAATACATGCAGCAAGGTACATGCAGGCACCAAGGTTTTATTAGTTCTTCACACACTAAGCATCTTTACATAGCTCGTCAGAGCAGAACAGCTTTTCTAAGAATTTCCTGAAAGGCCTTCCCCAGACACAGCAGAAGAGAAACAGGCTGCTAAACACAAGCTAGCATTAGACAAATACTAGAGAACTTGATTTTTCATCTGTTTACATGTGCTTCTTTACTGAGTAACAGCAGGAAATGGAGACTACTTTTCTAACTATTCAAACAGGAGAACAGATGAAAGACTTTCACCTCAGAATTCACAAATCTTATGCAACTTTTTCAGACGTTTTACTGTACTCAAGATTTCCGACCACTCAATTCAAACACAGGATAATTAATATGCATATGCATATTTTGTGCATATGTATGTGTATATATATACACTGAAAAAACTAAAAATGAACAAAAATAAATGAAAATTACATTCTGCTTTTTCCTTTCAGTCACAAGAATCTGTGTTTCAGTCAGGCGCTCCTGGTACTGCCGCTGAAGTCGATCGTGCTCCTGTAACAACGTCTGCCAGCGCTCAACTGCTTGGTCTTTTTCCTGAGTTACAGAACAATATTCTATTATAGCACATTTATCTTCATCTATCATTCTCTACAAAGACAGGTCTTAACTTCTATTTTTGAAGAAGTGCCATTACTTATCCTTTTCTCTGCATATATTTTAACTACACAGAGAAAATGTCAAATTTAGGTGCAGAGAAACAGCTGTTTGGAAGTTCAAATTCCACTTACAAGTGAATTGCAAGTTTTCTGCTTCTTAATTTTTTTTGAGGAGTTCAAACTTTTACAGGTCTTTAAGGTAGACCTACAGTATAGATAATATTTAAATACCAAAATTCAGCTGTCAAATTCAACTTAATCATACACAACAAGAGTGATATATTGTAATAAGCTGAACAAAATTTGCTTGTATTTTCAGATTTAGATATTATTTGCTATATCCCACATACACTTTCCTCCTCCTATCACTTCACAATAGTTTTGATTAAAATGACAAGCTTCTACAAAAAGCATGAATTGAAGAAAATATTTCATTGAGTTGCTGATCATGAATTCAACATAAGGATCAAGTCAACTAAGTAGAATTACTGACACAAATTGATATTAAAAAATTATTTTATGAATCTAGAAAGAAGTTTCTTTGGTTTTCTGAGTTGAAGAGGGGCTCAATACAGCCTCAAGGAACTCCGAACACATAACTTCTGAATCAAGAAATAAAACAGCCTCCCCTAATCTGCCAAGGCATAACAAGAGAAATAAAACAATATAAATGTTTAATCTCACACACTTGGTTTGCCAGCCGTAGTTGTTCTTTAAAGGTTCTCAGTAAGCCTTCATCTGCAGGAATATCAGTTTCCGGATGCATGAAAGGAAGAGCCTCCAGTTGCTTCTCAAGAGGCTCCTTCAACTCTGCATGCAGCCTGAAATTCAAAGAATTAAGTTCAGCAAAGTATTCCTTTAACAGGGATTTTTTTAACAACTGAAATACACAGTACCTTCCACCTGTACATTCTACTTCCTTGTAAGTCAAATTTAAATCTATTATGTTATGTTCTATAAACACAATGGACAGTTTGGAATAGTTTCACATCTAGTTCTTTCAGTGACATGGTAAAATCTCCTATACCTGGTGCTGTAATCTACATTAAGCCCTTAAAGACTCTAACATTAAGATCCTGAATCTACTTAGCAGTTGAAGATTTCAAAGATTTCAAGGTCCTAGAAAAAAAAACTTTTTAATGTTTAGAAATCATGAGAAACAATAGTAGCAACATGGCAGTGCAATTATTTACCTTTCATTTTCCTTGGTGACTTCCTCCAATTTTAGCTTCATCTCACTCATTTGTGCCTGACACAAAGACATGCAAGAGTAAGCACTCATTTAAGTTACACAAATTCTGGTAACACTTTCCTCCTGTATTTCTGACTGATAATATAAAAGATGAACAATTTAATTCAGCACTATACAGTAAATGGAAGTCAATTGATTTTTAAAGGCAAGTCACAGGATGCCACTTATATTTAGCAGCTGCGAAGTCCTGTTATACCTCAGCATTTGGAAGTTATTACAGGCATTAAACTTAACCTTTTGAAATTCTTATGGCTCTTACAGCTTGATTTTTAATTAACTCAAGTTTTTAGGGGCAGAGTAGATAACTCATCTTTTATACTGTAAGCATTTGAGAAAAGTTTAGGAATTAACTGAGGAGAAACTCCAGTTATATGAATCAAACTGGCTGTTTTGTTTACCAGTGCAAGAAAGCCGTAGTGCTTCTGTTGCTTTCTGAAACTGATCAAGCATGAAGACTATTTGCAAAATCTTTATGATAGACAGATCAAACGAATTAAGTGCATTAAACCAAAACCAGTGAATAACTTTTGCATGTAGATCGCAAGTAAAAGTTGCTTTCTGTATGCCAAAGGTCTTAATATCACTTTGCTTTTCAGTCATGCCATGAAGCATTAAAAAGTTTCATTCCATGTGGCTGAAAAGAGGATGGTTCCCTTCCACTTCAACCCCCATGATAATACACTGCTGCAATTTAGACAATCTCCCAACCTTTTCACAGAAAGCTCTCCATTCATCCCCTTGAGGCAGCCTGCAGTCCAGCAGCTTTGTGAAGCATGACAAAAACTAGTGGCCTACATATTAAGACCACTAAAGAAGATCCAGTCTGAAATGTTAGGAATGCCCATACCTGATAAAGCTGCAGCTGTTCTTTCATTTCCTCCACGCATTTATCATACTCTGTGATTAGAGTTGACAAGCTAAGAAGTTGAAAAACATGCTTAGAATGAGTTTTCTAAATGCTGAAATGCTCAGATAATTAATTAGTTTTACAGAATTCTTAATCTAGAGACCAGAACAGTCACTTTTCTTGAGTTCCAAGCTCGACATTCCCCAGAATCAACTGAACAAATTTAATCACTACTTTTAAATAATGATCATTAACAGCATGGGTCCTATATAACAGAAATAAAACATATAATGGGACATTATAAATGACCATTAATACAACATTAATATTTCACAGATTCACACAGAATCCCAAATATTAAAAGACTAGACTTCATTGCTGCTTTTACACACAACAGTAGAGTGGCCTTTAAGACAATGCAGAACACTGCAGTTCTACTTCTGTACTTCTTCCTTCTTAATATTTTCGTAACTGATAGCAATTCTCTGAAAATTCTATATTAAAAGCTAACAAGAAAAGCTAGGTTATTTTTGTAAGGGGAAATTACAGTGATCGTGAAACCATTTATTGATAGACAACTGTTAGTTTAAGAGTGTCAAAAAATTTTTTTTAAAAACATCCCCCTGCTCTCCACAAACAGCAGTTGCCTGTGTTACCTAGATCAGTACAATCTTACCAGAACTTCTGTTTATTCTCTCAAAATTTAGACTAGAGAATTCCTTCATTCATCTCTCATCCTTTATTTTACAGATTGTAGAAGCAAAGTCAGTAATTTAATTTACTGAATAAACACAATACCACCTGAAAACAACTTTTACAGTAACACCTCTACAGACACATGCACACACAAGAGCCGGTTCACCTGGATATTTACACTCCTATGAGCATATGACAGTTTCCTTCAAATACACTGCAGTATTCCCACTTATCACTTGGAATCAGTTACCTTTGGTCCATCATCCTGGATCCTGATGTGCCCTCACCACCAAGGGCATATTCCTGTAATGGAATAATTTACTTATTAGTACTTGCATATAACTGTATGTAGTTTTCAACTTTTATATAAAACCCAAAACTGTCTGTACTGTAATCTGTACACCATATGTCACAGAATCACTTTCAGCTTTATTTTCAAAAACCCTTGAGTGCTGGTTCGATATGAAAATATAACTTTTTTCTCCTGGAGATGCTCTGATCTAAAGCATAATTGCATCTGAGGGAAAATCAGCTCAGTCTTAAAAGAACAATCATAGGTTTGTGTAAGTGCTTGGTTCATTTCCATGCATCTCAGCATCAGGAAAATGCTGACACTCTGCCTTCTGCACAAGCTTTCAGACAGGCTTATGGTTACCTCAACATGAGACCAATCTCTTAGGAAAGGGAAGTCTGTAAAAGTGAGAAGGTCTACTAAATTACAAATCAAGTGCTCTTTCAGGGATAAAACATTTAAAAATGCACCAAAAATACCCTAATTCACTGCTAGGGCAGTTTTGTTTTGCTGTTGCTGCGTTGTATGATGGATCCAAAACAGGGCCAGACAACACTGAAGCGGGCTGTGCTCCATACTTGCAAAGTTGTTTATCACAGAACCTCATCAAAAAAATTCTTACTACTTCCATCCCTGAGTTCACATACCTGCTCAGCAGTAACTCTCAGAACCTCATCAGTTTCATGGTGTCCAAGTGCCATTTTTAGCTGCTGATCTGAAAAACACCATGTTTTAGAATCATGGCTATAACACAGGCCTTTATCTACATAAACGTGACTGGCAGTCAGAAATATGATTAACACTAGAGTGCTTCAGGGGCAAAAAAAAAAAAAAAGCTTCTAAAATTCTATTTAGCACAACTGTTTAAAAAACCCAGGACTTGAAAAAACCTACAGGAACTGTAGTAGTAGTAGTAGTAATAATAATAATAATAATAATAATGAATTCCATTCCTTTCACATTCAGTTTTCTTTAAGAAATATTTTTGCTCTGTTTTGTAAGAATCTGAGTAACATTTTCGTAACTGGAATGGGTAATGAAGAATAAAAAGGAAGTAGGGAAGGCAATGGCTACATTTTGATTTAAACAACTTCCTGCCTATTTTTCTTGATACACATCCCATAGTTCTTTTACTAGTTCTAAACCTCTAAAGGAGGATATAGGAAAAAGACAGTGAGGACAGAAAGGAGTTAACAGCAAAGGAATGCCAGGGAACAGGAAGGGGAAAGTTACTGCCCTGACCAGCCAAAGGATGCAAACATGAGAGCCCAGAGGTGCAAAAAGGGACAGACTTTAAACATCACTTACAGAAGCTCACCTTCAACAGTAAAGCATTAAATACATTCTGAAAAAAAGCTGCATGTGTGCAGCAGCGTATCACAAAAATATGTAATGGAATGGAGGATCATGAGTTGTAGGTCTGACTACTAATATTTCAAAAAGAATTCAGGTAAAATGCAACCTTCCTTACAGCTATTTATTTAACACAACAAACACTTATTCTACAACATTAAATATAATAGTGCTTAGAGAATCTCTTTTCAGCTGTATTACACACATTCAGTGTTTCAGAACTCTGATTCCACGTTCATGAAGCAAGAGAAACATCAACCCATGTATCAGACTCAGGGTAGGCCTCAAACAACTTAGGGCTCAGCTGGCATAGAAGCCAACTTCAGATCTGTCTTTTAGCACCTGTGTAAATGTATAAACATTTTTTTAAAAAGAGGATTAAACTCTTTTATAGGAAAGACAATTCTTATC
>VXAD01002039.1:599830-687356 GCA_013399195.1 Dicrurus megarhynchus
GGGCCCGCCCGCCAGCGCCGCCCCCGTCACGTGGGGAGCAGACATGGCGGGGCGCTGAGGCGGCGGTGGGAGAAATCCCTGGTTAAACTTTCCCCGAGGGGTTTATGGGTTAAGGATAGGCGCTGACGCGTTTGAACTTCCCTTCGGGAAATCAGTTTGTGGCCGGAGTAGCAGAGCGGGGCACGGGGAGCGGTGCGGAGCCCTCTGGGAGCTGCTGCCTGCTGGAGGCTGTAGCCAGGCGGGGGTCGGCCACCCCTCCCGGGGAATCAGCGGCGGGAGGAGAGGACAGCCTGAGGCTGCATCAGGGGAGAGCCAGGTTGGACTTGAGGAATAATTCCATTATAGAAATGCTGATTAGGCTTTGGAACGAGCTGCCCAGGGAGGTGGTGGAGTCGCCGTCCCTGGAGGTGTTTAAGGAAAGGTTGGTTTGCAATGTCTGCAAAGGAAAGCTTTAGCTAGTTGTTTCATTTTCTTGTGTCTGAAACATTAAAGGTTTTTCCCCTCAGTCTGTTTTTTCTGATGTTACCAAATCCTTCAAGATCACGTAGTGGAGACTGATTTGTTTATCTGTTCTCTTGATAACCATTTCTGGTGGTTTTGGAAGGTATTTATTTAGATGTATGGTTGAAAAGCTTTAAGCTTAATAAGATTTCAGACTCATTTGTAACCCTGCAGATATAAAAACCTGTAAGAAGAAGCATTTATGTAACTGTTTATTCAGTTGTTTTTTTTTTTACAAAGCTAATTTGTTTCAATTCCTGTGTCTAAAAACATGATTTGATTATGGACTTTATACCACAGTGTGGGTTGTTTTTTTTCCTGGGCAGACAAACGGCAATTCGTGCTGAGATGGAATCTGAGATCTTCTTTGACGGAACTTTCCTTTTTCATTTGNTCTTTTCAGCTGTATTACACACATTCAGTGTTTCAGAACTCTGATTCCACGTTCATGAAGCAAGAGAAACATCAACCCATGTATCAGACTCAGGGTAGGCCTCAAACAACTTAGGGCTCAGCTGGCATAGAAGCCAACTTCAGATCTGTCTTTTAGCACCTGTGTAAATGTATAAACATTTTTTTAAAAAGAGGATTAAACTCTTTTATAGGAAAGACAATTCTTATCACTTCACAGTGAATTCAATCTGAGTTCTACTTAGAGTCTAAAGATTTATAAAATAAGAAGCTACAGCCAAAGTAAATACATATGAAAAGGCAAAATTCCAGTATTTGAAAAAACATAATTTGTTCACATCACAATAAATATTCTTGCAAAGCTCAAGAAAGATACAGATTTTTGAACCAGAATGACTCTTATCTCAGACAGAAGCTTTTTGGCTACTGAAATTCTTGGAATCAAAAGTTGGTCCTTCACCTTCGGCCACCCAAAGGCACCACGAGAAACTTGGTACCCACTGAAATTCTGAGGTTTGAGTGATGCACAGCTGCAGACACTACATGCACCGTGACCTGGCCTTACTGCTGTGCTGCCAAGTTTTCCCTGCAGCAGTGATTACGGACAGTGACAGTCCTTGGGATAATGCATCTACCCCATCTCCTACTTACAGGAATATAAACTCTGCAGAAGCAATTTTTTTTGGCCAGTACTTTGTTGGTACGTAATTGAGATGTACTCTGATTAAGTCATACTAAGTTATATTAAACCCATCAATATTGTATCTGGTAACACATAATTAAAAATACCGATTTTCGTCTGTTAAGCAAATTTAATGTATAACTGGCAAGAGAGCTTTCAAGAGTAAGTAAAGCATAGGAGACGCCGTGGTTTCCTAACTACAGAGGCATTCATACAAAACCGCATGTGTTTTTAGCTATTACCCTCATTAGCAGCTTTTAATTATTAGTGTTTAGCTAACTAAAAGTACTACTATCCATGCTGTTACTCACTGCAGCCGACACTGGGAAAGCTACGGAACACAAACCTTCACTGCTACGGAATATAAACCCTCACTACCAACACTCACCTGGCCTCGCCTTGTTCCCAGCTTTCCCCACGCACACTCCGCGACCCCCCGGTGAAATTCCGCTTCTCCGGCCGCTGCCGGGGAGGGAAGCCGAGACCCGTCCTGGAGGAGCGGAGGCGGCAGCTCGCAGGCGCCGGGGCGGGACGCGCCCCCCTCACCGCCGGTGCCCTGGGGCGGGGGCAGCGGGGAGAGCCGCCCTCCTGCTCCCTCCCCGCAGCCCGGTGCCAGCACCGCCGCTCGGGAGGGACACAACCCGGTGCCACCGGAGCCGCGGCCACCGCCAGGGCCCCGCGGCCGAGCCCCACAACCGCCTAGGGCCGGGGCGGTGCCGGCCGCTCCCGCCCGCCCTCAGCGCCGGGCCCGCCCGCCAGCGCCGCCCCCGTCACGTGGGGAGCAGACATGGCGGGGCGCTGAGGCGGCGGTGGGAGAAATCCCTGGTTAAACTTTCCCCGAGGGGTTTATGGGTTAAGGATAGGCGCTGACGCGTTTGAACTTCCCTTCGGGAAATCAGTTTGTGGCCGGAGTAGCAGAGCGGGGCACGGGGAGCGGTGCGGAGCCCTCTGGGAGCTGCTGCCTGCTGGAGGCTGTAGCCAGGCGGGGGTCGGCCACCCCTCCCGGGGAATCAGCGGCGGGAGGAGAGGACAGCCTGAGGCTGCATCAGGGGAGAGCCAGGTTGGACTTGAGGAATAATTCCATTATAGAAATGCTGATTAGGCTTTGGAACGAGCTGCCCAGGGAGGTGGTGGAGTCGCCGTCCCTGGAGGTGTTTAAGGAAAGGTTGGTTTGCAATGTCTGCAAAGGAAAGCTTTAGCTAGTTGTTTCATTTTCTTGTGTCTGAAACATTAAAGGTTTTTCCCCTCAGTCTGTTTTTTCTGATGTTACCAAATCCTTCAAGATCACGTAGTGGAGACTGATTTGTTTATCTGTTCTCTTGATAACCATTTCTGGTGGTTTTGGAAGGTATTTATTTAGATGTATGGTTGAAAAGCTTTAAGCTTAATAAGATTTCAGACTCATTTGTAACCCTGCAGATATAAAAACCTGTAAGAAGAAGCATTTATGTAACTGTTTATTCAGTTGTTTTTTTTTTTACAAAGCTAATTTGTTTCAATTCCTGTGTCTAAAAACATGATTTGATTATGGACTTTATACCACAGTGTGGGTTGTTTTTTTTCCTGGGCAGACAAACGGCAATTCGTGCTGAGATGGAATCTGAGATCTTCTTTGACGGAACTTTCCTTTTTCATTTGTGTAGTATCTGAAGATGGAATTTAGGATTAAACACACGTGGGATGGTTTGCCTGTGAGCCACGAGCCGGTTGCGATTGGGCTGAGGCCGGATAATGCAGGACTGCTGATGGAAGTTCATGCTCCCTTCTTTAATGAGCCTCCAGCACCACCCGGAGAGCCAGGGAAACCTTTTGGTGGGCTGTGGGACTATGAGGGTAAGTGTAACTCTTCTGCTGCAAATATATCTGATTTCTGCAGACACTGATGTTCCTCTGTATTTAATATGCCTGGTCTTTTCTAAGAGTTTGTGATGGCGGTTTTTTAAAAAAAAGTTGAAGTTCAGTGATCTGGGTTGATTTTATTAATGTTAAAGTTGACTTCCTGGTCCTGTCAATAGTATATGCACTCAAACTTAGTTTTTGAGTTACTGATATAACTTGGGAGCTATCAGAGGCTTGACATAGTTGAATATCAAAATAATTTTGTGGCATATATATATATATATATATATAGTAAAATGCCTTTGTGGAAGGAGAAGTGAAATCCTGAAGAGAGATTCTACTTTTGCTTGAAGAAGTAAAGTGTTTTAATCTTTTTTCCAAAGTTCCTTTGAGGAATAGGAAGGTGTGAAACACAGAAATTACACCTTATGAAATGCAATTCAAAATTGCACCCAAATGGAATGGAGAAAATTCTCATAGTAGTGCTGCGTTCTTTTCTCCTTTCCTGTCCATACTGCCACTTTTACCCATTGCTTTGGATAATGCAAGAATTGAATATTTCCAGAAGTTCTTTACTTCCTGATCATTGAGCTACTCTGATTAAAACTCTGCTAAAACAGTAGTAGCAGCTCTTTGATATTATTATAATAAATATGCTTAAGTAAAAATAAATAAGGATATTAGTCATATCATAATTCAAACTAAAGCTTTCTAATAATGCCATTGCTGTGAGAAGCACCATTGTAATTTTACATGAGAAAATTGTAGTTCTACTTTGTGTTCCTGAAATGTGATTCAAATTTAATATGTGGCTTTCAAGTACACCTGGGACAGTAATCCTCTGTCCAAAATACCCATCTATAGGGAAAAAACATTTAAGAGGTAAGTGCTTTCTTACTATTTTTGAGATTTAACAGTTCTAGTTATGGGGTGTGTACTCTGCTGAGAGTGTGTGATCCCCTTTCCCTGATTTTCTTGCTGCATCAGAGTGAGTATTTTCAAAACTGGAATTGGTAAAGCTAATAAAGTTAGTACAGTACTTTACAAAGCTGTTTGTGATCATAGCAATTAAAAATAAAAAGCTCCTGAAGTTAGAATTATGGCACCACATTTTGAATACTTGGGTTATAGTTACTGTGTGCGTATCAGTAGCAAGTCAAACTCTGGCATGGCAGAGGCCCAACCCCATGAAAATAGAGTTGTATTAATGGGATATAAAGATTTCAGGATATTACAAAATAATTAATATAAAATACTGACAGCCTGGTGGTTTTATTTGTTTGGTTTGATTTTTTCCAGTTGTAGAAGCATTCTTTCTGAATGACAGAACTGAGCAGTATTTAGAAGTTGAGCTTTGTCCGTAAGTACAGCACTGAAAAAGTCACAAGTGTTAATTTACACTTGCAGTTCTAATGCTTGTGAGATACATGTATGAGGGAGACTAGACACAGAAATTGTTTCAGTATGGGGAATGTATATATTTGTGGTGGTATAATGCACTGATAACTTGACATAATTTTAGGAAAACTGTGCTCTGATTCTTTGACAGCCATGGGCAGTACTTACTGCTGCTGCTTTCTGGCAGAAGAAAAGTATGGAAAGTAAGTGGTCAAGTACATTCATAATGATTTTTATTTACCTGTTTTCTGATCAGAAGATGGCCAATACCTCTTTTTTCCCCCCGTCCTTTAACAGGAAAAACTTCCTTTGGAGTTTGAGGTGACCAGAACGAAAACCAAATGGGAGGGTAAAGCTCTTCTTCCTTGGAGTTATTTTCCACCGTGCACTGACAAGTTCAATGCATTTGCAATTCATGGCTTGGAAGAAGAGAGAAAATATGAAGCACTTTATCCTGTGCCTCGACATGAACTGCAGGAAGGACAGAAACCAGATTTGTAAGCATAAAATGATCTCTTCTGTAATATGCCTGCACTGTTGTTGGAATACTTTAAAAAGCTAATCTGGTTTTTGGGTTGAGTGCCACTAGTATTTTTATTATGCTGCTTAGCTCTGGGTCCACTGGTGCTGTACTTTGTATAAAGCACTGTGGCAGAGAGCTGTAATTAGTGCTTGATTTCCATGTTAGGTGCATAGAAAATTATGCATTCGATACCATTGGTGTCTGCTTTTATCACCTTTCTCATCTAAATCATGGGTAGTTGTTCTGCTTTTTCCTTGACTTCAGCTCCTCCTGAAGTGCCATTTCATGCTAATTTCACCAGATACATTTCCAGTAAATCTCTTCTGCTTCTCCTCTACTGTTCTAAAAGCTTTCACCTCTACAGATGTTTCCATACTATGGAAAAAATTGAAAAGGCAGACTTAACTGAAAATACATATAATTAAAGGATACCTAGTACCAATAGAAAAACCAGAGAATTTTGATTTTTAAATTGTGCTTTGGGCCTGTTTATTTTCTTTGGCTGTGAGGCTGAGATGATCTGATAAAACCTGTTACTCCTGGGCATTTTGTATAAATGAACCAGCTCTAGAGGACACACTACAGTTCTTATACAGACTTGTCATGCAGTCATGGTCAGGTAGGGTAAATTTTAGATAAATTACCCTTTATTGCCTTTATTTAAGAAAAATATAGCTTCTGCAACTGTATATTTTTAAAAATTCGTAGCTATTGCTAATAAAACACATTATCAATGTTCTGTGAGAAGTAGATATTTTTTATTTCTTTGTATTAAACTGGAGAATGCCTGTAATACTTTTCAAGAAGTAATTCTTTCTATAGTACCCCTTTCAAAAAAAATCTTGTCTTTTTCAGATTTTGGTAGCAGATGCAATTATGTGAAGAGGCTGTTCCTTGCTGCTCTCATTACTCTTAGTTTGTCTTTACTCTTACAAATTACTTCCTAAGAAAAGAATTACATCTTTTAAAATGATTAATGTAGGGTTATATGCAAAGTAGTGGTTTTTATTTGTAAACTAAAGTTTTGGAAAATAAACACATGGAATGCTGGTTACTTTCCTGTCCCAGAAAACCTGAAAATAAAGATGAATTAAGCATATTGAGGATACTGCTTTTTATTAAGACACATGCTACAAGACTTATAACTGCTTTTTGTTTGTTTCTCCTCTGTTTGCAGTCATCGTCTGGAATTTTTCAAAGACTTGAACCTGAAAGAACTAACAGGAGAAGACTGGGAGCAGCCTGAATCAGATATATGGAAATCTCTCACTAAGTGGATGGATTGAGGCATAAATTTTTATAATGCTGAAGTTGAATGAAGCTGTATGGAAACAGCTTCCTCATTCTGAGCAGAGGTTGTAAATACCAGATTAGCAAGACTTTCCTTGACACCTAAATCATTGATCAGTCTTAAAATCAACTGTAAAGGATGTGGATCTGTTGATTCTAAATGTATGAATGGCTTGTGTTTCAATCCATCTGGGTATGGAGTTTTTCATCTGTGCAAGAGATGAATCTGCTGCTATCAGTGAAGGAGAAAAAATGTGCTAAAATTACAGCTGTGTTTTCGTGAGAGCTCTGAAGTCTGACAAGGCCAATACCCGGCTTGAAATCTTTTGATTTCCGGTAGTTGCTGCGTTTCTTTTGTATTTTCATTGCTGCTTGTTTGTTCCTTGACTGCTGAATGAAATCCTTATGTGCCTAAATTTTTTGCTTACAGTGAGGACGAGGAATGCCTTGTTCAGGAATAGAGAGGAATGTAGCTGTCATGGATTTTGGAGTCTCAGTACTTGCCCTGCAAGAGGTGTAACACTGCCCTATCCTATATGTTCCTGTACCTGAAGTTTTCCCTTTCTTAATGCTGAAGGGGAAACTTATTCTGTCTCTCAGACCTCTGTGTGGAGTTTCTAGTGGTGTTTAGGTGCAGAGGACAGATTTACGAAAGGTTTTAGGTATTTCAGGTAAAGTTTCTGGGACAAATCATGCTTAGTAAAATCTTTCGGTATAGTTGTGAGCGTGCCAAAGTGGATTTGTTCTAAAAATTGTCACATCACTTCAAGGATTCAGCTCAGGTATCTGAGATTTTTTTTTTGCATGCCACTGAGGGCTAGAGATACTCTAGGTGTATGTGCCTATATTTTCTACGTATGGGCATGAATAATTTTAACAGTAGTGAATACTCTTAGATGGTAACATGTAATCTATAAACCCTCACAAGGTTTACAACTGATGTTCCTTTTTTTTTGTCTAGCACAGCAATTGCTGCTTGATTGTGACTGCTGATTTAATCCTATATAAATTAACCTATGAAATGGGAATCTTGCCCACTAACCAGATCCTTGCTTGTTTGCAGTAATAACCACAGTCTGATGGCCCTGTTTTCTTTGCTGTCTTTCAGTTTAGCTCTAGCTGTAAGTTCTGCCTGAGAAGCAAAGAAGGTGGGAATATCCCACCTTTGTGAAGAACATCTCAGTGTGATTTAATACCTGAGATAGAACATCACCTCAGAGTTTTTGTTTGGCTTTAGATTCTCTCTTTAAATCTTCCAGTTTTATAGAACTATACTCTCAAATTTGAGGATATTAGGCTTTTTCTGTGGCAGACTGGCATGTCAGTGCACTCAGCCATCCAATTGCTCTTGCTCTCTTTCAATTAGGCAATATAGGTTCCTTGCTGTAAAGTGCCATCTGTTGAAAATTGTAAGTATTGTACATTCAGTTGTTTGGCTTCTTTTCTACCTTCAATCCATGTACAGTTTTCTAAAGAATAATATCAGTCTGAAATACTGAATAATCCAATAGATGTTGATTAAAGTATCATCCAGACATTGATGTCTCAAAGCTGCTTTGAAAATTTCAGTCAAAACCAAAACAGCATTCCACTAAACTTTTAGACTTTATTTTAAAAAGTTTGTCCAAAAAGTGTGCAAAGATTCAAAATGAGTGTACTGCTTTTCTCACAAAGGTTGTTTTCATATGAGGAATGATATTTTGTATATAAAGGACAGTAAATAAAATTTTTTATTCATCTCATGTTTATTCCTACTTCAAACTCACTGCTTCAGATTTGACTTTGGATGAACTTGGAGGGAAAGAGATTGCTTTCCCTAATTAAGTATTTTAAAGTAAAATCACTGTCTTTGTAGTACAAAATGCAATGCTGGGTGCTCCTGAAAATGGAAATTCTCATATAGGCTTTATTCAAGGGTCATGCTGCTCCATGCTGCCATTGGTTGGTTCACTTGTATGTTTCAGAGCTTTAAGTGTCTGCAGTGTAAGTGCTGGGGGCCAGTTGTGGGCTATCTTTTCTGAACTGTCTCCTATTTTTTGATGACAGGAGTTAAGAAAAAGCTCTCTTCTGCATGTTAGTGATAGCATGTTTATTGTGAACTTAAACGTGAAAACCAGAATTGTATGTGACTCAGTCTTCCTTATGATGTCAGTGAATCTCTTTAGAGTTGGTGTTCGAAAACAAATCTTAGGTTTGCACTCCCAAAGACCTTGTTCTTTATGCTTCTTGCCACTAGGTGGGAGAAGAAGGTTGTCTAAACTGTGCCTTGGTGCTGCCAGCCTAGTTACCCTTAACCAGATCAATTCCTTCTTGCTGTATCCTTGATTTTAGAAAAAGGATATTTCAATCAAGCTGATGGTGGCTTATTTTGATTTATTTGAGCCATCCTTGTTGTAGGAAACACTTGCCATGCTGTGTACTTACAGTTCTAATGTTTGCTTTCCTGCAGGGCTATTTTCAAAAATAACTTTTGAGACAAAATCAACAGAAGATAATTCCACAAGGTGTCAGTCAATCTGTAGTATAAAGGATAGTTTTGTGATGTTCAAATGATTTAAATGTTATTCTAGATTTTATTTTTTTGCAGATGCCTTAGATAGTCTCTTGCAAACTTTCCAAAAAAGCTGTTTTGAATTCTGAAGGAATTATTTTTTTTTAATACAGCCTGATATGTGAGAGGTGGTGCAGCCCTTCAAGGGTGAGGTTTCAATGGTTCAAACAAGCTGCAGTGAGGCTTGGTGAAACAACGTGAAAACCGTGGCTTAAGAAGGACGGAAATTCTTTTCCTCCAATTCAAAAATGCAAAAAAAAAAAATTTATGTAAAGAAAACTTGAATGGTAATGTGTGCTACTGGTAGAAGTGATTTGTATCTTAAATACAAAGCTGGAGCAACTTAGGCTGTCAGGTAACATCTAATACTTCTTGTAGTGATCCTGTACAATGGGTTTTTTTTTATGCTCAAGCTCTTACCAGGAGTAAAATTTTGCTCATGTCTTTGTGTACTTTTAAATATTTTTTTCTGATTTGCCAGGTCAGATGCTGGAGCTAGAAAGCTCTAATTTCATTCAGGAATATATACATTCTGACTGCTATGCCTGATACAACTACTGCATTACCTGTTCTAGTTATTAGATACGTGAGTCAGTTAATATTTGTATTGCTGAGCACCATGATGATAAGTTACTGCTGAATGTGATGTTAAGTACTATGTTGCTTGTAGTTCCTTTTTTCCCAGGCTGTTTTGTGCCTCTGAAAGGCACAGCACAGAATGTTTTGTTGTGTTTTAAATTCTGACCATATAAAAAATCCTTTCGAAATGTGAATGGCACAGTGCGTAATTTGCCGCACGTAAAATTTAAAAGTATTCCTTCTTGCTACCAGGGCAATTTCTAAAGTAGAATTCATTGCATTTAATTATGGTACTTTTAGAATAATGCTACTGAAATTTCATAGTTAACCTGCATTTATTTTGTAGGTGATTCCTTCCTTTTGCTTTCAGTGAGTGCTTTAGTTTGGTACAGTGTCTCTGAGCAGTGCTTCAGCAAAAGTACAGGGAAGTGCTTTAAGCCTGATTTATTTGCACAGGTTGTATAAACAGCTGTGCACGTGCTCATACAAACAGCCTCAGTGAGATCAGTGCAACCCTTATCATGGACTATACTGCAGTTATGCCTTTTTCCCTCTACTTCTCTTTCTGTTGAAATTAGTATTATCAGGAGAATTCAGTTTGCTGTTTGTGTTCTTTATTCTGTTTTTAAACAAGTAAAAGCCATGGCTGCAGGGGGCCTGTGGGGGGGGTTTTCAGTGATGGATCAGGAGGCACTGTTTGTACCTGCACTGGCTATGAACATACCAAAATATGTTCCTGTTTCATTTTCAGAAATTATGCTGCGGACTATCACAAAGTGTGTGTGTAAATACTCTCTGCCTGTTATGTAGTGTATTTGCAAATACGAATGTATTTTTACACGTGATAGACCAGAACTGACCGAAGAGTGTTAAAATGGCACTGCAGTAAAATTAAATTACCATGCCCTCACTGCTGTTTTAAAACCAACCTAGCCCAGTGGCTTTCTTGGAATATGAAACAGATTCCTGTGGGGGGGGAAAAAAGGACTTTACAGATGTTACCTTTTTAAAATACAGAAATTCCCTCTGTAGAGCACATTTGTTGCCAATTTAATCTTGTCTTTCATTTCATGAGTTAGTTCTCTTGAACTCAGTCTCTGCAGGCAGTGAAGTTTATATCTTGGTGGCAGTAGTAGCTGTCATAAAATTATTCATCTCTAATTCTAGGCAATGTAGTTGGTTCACTTCTTACTGCTGAGTTTGCTTCCTTCAGCAAATGAAGCAGTTTGGAAACTGGTACTTTCTCAGTGCTTTATAGCTTATACAAGCCATGGCATTTATATTTAATTGTGTTTGGCACTTTAAATAATTGGTTCTTGTTTTAAAATTGCGTATTACTTTCCTAAATGTTAACAGGGTGGGCTGTAACCTCTTGTGCCAAGTATGTGCTTTAACTCTTTAATTTCAGCAAAATATTTAGCAGTTTTAGAGGGAGGTAGTTCACGATGTCAGAAGACAAAACTCTGGTCTTGTACCTCCTTAAATTCTTACGGGTTCTGGAATGAAACCTTGAGACTTGGTGAGAGACCAATATTGTCAGGAGTCTTTTGTAATTTCTGTGACACAGCTTTTCAGCAACTTCAATAGAGTGCAGCTTGAGAGGTGGATTCTCTGCAGATTCTGCTGGGAGTGGGAATCCACCCCTGGCAGGTAGAATTGCTAAGGTTTGACTTTTTCAGTGGGAAGTGTTCTTTCTGCCTGGCGGTGACAGGTTATGTGATGGGGCATGTCCTTTTATTGTGAGCACCTGCTGCTAAGGCTAGGGCTCTCTTTAGCCAGGCTCACAGCAGAGGAAGGAGGTATTTCCCTTAACACTATGTTGCCACTGTGTGCTTGAGAAGTTCCTGTGGACTCAGTGGGAGACTGGGAAAGGTACATGGAAGAAAGATGAAGTGATTGGTTTAAAGTATATAAAATCAGATTAAAGAAATCCTCTCGGCATAAAATAATTGGAGCTTGGGAGTGTAATAGGATAAGCATATGCTCTCATTTTTACTCTTCTTTAGGCATCTACCTATGTAAAAAGGTCACTGTGCTGCGGGGATTGTTAGCCTGAAACATTGCAGCTATTCTTGTAGCTGGAAACCCAACTGAAGGAATTGTTTTGTAATTCCCTGCAGTGGTTTCTCATTACTTACAAGTTACACTAGAACTGTGTGTTAATACCTAGGGGCAAAGCAGAGCTCCTTGCTGATGTTCTCAAAAATCTCTTGCTGAGCAAAGGTAATGAGAAGTGGAAGAAGAAAGCTGCCAGAAATCAGGAAATTGGGAAGCTCAGACTTTGCTGTTGTGGGCTAAGTGCAAACCATGAAATGAAGAGGGCATGGGAAATCCGCAGAAGTCTTGCTGGTAACAGATTAATTCTCTTCATGCTCTCTATAATGTGAAGTAGGAGTACAGCATAAAACATAGAATTTTTAAGGTTGGAAAAGACTTCTGAGATTGAGTCCAACTCTTAACTTACACTACTTTGTTCACCACTAACCCATGTCCCCAGGTGCCACATTCACACATTTTTTGAACACTTCTAGGGCTGGTGGTGATTCCACCACTTTCCTGGACAGCTTGTTCCAGTTTCTTGAACTGGGCAAACAGTTCTGGTTTCTGTCTGATCACCCTTTCAGTGAAGTTCACATGATAAATGTCATTCAGTGGAGTGTAGGGTCATATAGTCATAGTCTAGAAACTAAATATAAAATGTATAAGGATGCAGAGTGCTTGGTCATTTCTGAACACTTGAGTAGTTGATGCAACAATGCCTTTCTGTGCTCCTTCATATTCTTGGATGGATCCCTTCAATCACCTCTACAGGCTCTTTTGTCCTGAAGACAGTAGGTGAAGTGCTACCCGCCTATATATCACAAATCACTGTTCAAACTATTGTCAATTATGTTTCCTTATATTCTTAAATGGATCTGACTGTCTTGTTTGTATTTTTAAGTTGTTGATATGAAATCTGTGTACAGAGGAAGAGAGTCAAGTCTTTCTTTAAGGGTTCTCTTATGTCAAGCTCTGTCAGATTATTGTAGTAATATTTTTCTTTGAGTAGGAAGTGGGGACTCTATTTTATCTGTTCATATATTATTGATGAGATGGTCATTAGTGAAGTCTTTGGCATGAAAACTGGTTTTGGCAGTGCAGGTTGCTGCCTAAAAACAGACATCTTTATCTTGCCAGTGCTTTTGACTTGATATGCCTTTTGAGCTCAGAGTGGAATTTTTCAAGTCACAAAGTGAGTCATTATAGACAAGGGGAATTTTTTTATATACTGGAATTTACTTCAGACCTGAGTCCATTTCCACATGCTGCATCTCTGAAGTGTCAAGACTTACTGAGATTTAACATTCAGGATTGGAAAAGAATGTCTGAGCTAATGAGAAGTGGATTTTTTTTCTCTTTTTATTTCTGCACCTGTTTAGTTATAATAGAGAAGTAAATGGACTACTTTCCATATCAGTTAGTCTGTGTATTTGATGCTTGTGTGAGGCCCTCCAGATTAATTAGCAGGTTTATTAAATGATACAGGAAAAACTAATTACATTCTGCATGTGTTAGCTTCAGAGTGCCAAGTCTTTACTTTCATCCTCCTGAGTCTACAATGCCTGAAGTGCTTAAAATCCTGATGGCCTTGCTTATAAGATGTGTAATTTATTTGTTAAAATGAGGGCTATTGCAGAGATTCTATCACAAGCACTGACTGACTGCTTTGTGTTCACTGTAATGCGACATGCTGAGTAAATAACCTCCTTGGTTATTAACACCTTCTCCCTCTATGATTCATAGATGTATTCTGAAAGTCCTTTATGGTTTTAAACAATGTCTGGGGTTTCTTTTTCTGAAGACCACAAAAACTTCCTTAGAGAAGATCTTTGTCCAAAGATCTGCGCAACTTTTCTCCTTTCTGCCTTTAGCTTTTGCATCAACATTTACACCTCAAAATATTGGTTTAGACAATACAGCCCTTAAAAATTGCATTTTAGTCAGAAGAATTCTCTGCTCCACATAAACTTAATGAAACATCTGGGTTGTGTTTTTTTTTGCTCTACTCATGGAAAGATCATTTAATTAAAAATTGATAGTGCTAATTGACAAAAGTGATGATTCCTTTGAACTATTAAATACCCTGCTTTTAGAAATCAGTCATTTATAAGCACAAGTTAATGGCTAGTTTATTAGAACTACTAATTGCCTAGTTTTTCAGCAGATGTAATGAATCTAATTATGGTCATGTGGACTGGATTGTTTAAAATAAATTACAGGTCTTATACAAGATGAGTTTTTTGGTTTTCAGTAGGCCAAACAGCGGGAGACACTTTAGTGAATGAGTAAAAAGTAAGGAATGTTTTTTCATTACCTCTTCAAATATTAAGGTTTGAAAGTTAAAGTGTTAAACTGCCTGTGTCTCTTCTGACTTAGCTGTGATGTTCCCTAAGCCATCTCAAGAGTAGAATTAATTGTGGATGATTGTGTGTCTTTTCAGCATCTAATTAGAACATCCTAATTAAAAGCTGTTTTGTGAAGCCTGGTTTCCATTGGATTTGTGTTCCATGTTCCCTGAGCCCTTCTGCTGCATTAGAAGTCACCGAAGGATCTCAGGTCTTGTTAGGAGAGTTTGTAATTGCTGTCAGAGTCTTTTTGCTGAGTATCCGTCACCAGCTTTACACAAATCAAGACAACAGGAGTATATTGAGATATATTTTTAAGAAAGATTAACTTTCTTTGCTTGTGTTCATATTGTCACCTTTCAGTAGGCTCTAGGTGCTTGCATTTGACATCTTAGCAGGTTTTTTGAAGCAGAAGATAGTCTGAAGCTTTTCACATTTGCTTAAGCTCCATTAGCACTGGTATTGAAGGCTATTTTCATATCTTGTGGTGAAAGGTTGGCAGAGTCTCAAGTGATGTGTGGATCTGAAAGGCTGGGTGTTAAAAGACACTGCACGCTGGAAGAGCTCTAATTTTGAGAAAACAAATGATGCCACCTGTTACCCAATCTGGAATGCTAATACTTGTGATTAGGTATGTCAGGCCCTAAGTTGCAGCAAGCAGCCCTGTACAGCACAGCCCTTTGGCATCAAGTTGAATTTGAAAACTGAAACCAGAAAAGCCACACCAAATTTTGCAAGGGGCATGGGAGGGAATCTATGGTAGATGATGAGATTGTAATTTTAAATGTCCATTCCAGCTTTGTTAAATCAGCTCTGTTGTTCCCAGAAAACTCTCTTAGAATTACCTTGCCATAATGATTTGCATATTGATTGGATTTAAAATCTAGTCTGAATCAAATTTGGGCCAAATTCTGAGCTTTGCTGTGCATCGTCTGCAAGCTTGTGATTAGTAATCCAATCTAGTATTCTAGTAATTGTGGATTTTTTAATGATGTAAAAATAGGTGAGAACCATAATGGTAAAATCAATTTCTCTAATACCTCTTTTTTAACTGTTTTTCCCAGTTTTTCACATAACAAGAGGTTTTCCAATTGACCATTATTGTTCTTTTCACCATCGTCCCCCCTGTGATCTTTATTTCCTTCTGGTTACTAAAACCTGTAAATTCCATTTAGTTTGTTTTACTGTGCTAAAATAAAGCATTGAAATGATGCCCTTAGAGTAATAACAGGATACCTCTGCACCCCTTGTAAATTGGCTCAGGTTATCCAGTAAACCAGAAAACTGTTCTGTGAGTACTTCTTTATATTCAGGTTTACACTTAAGCTCTATGAAATACAGAGCTGATCTTTCCCTCTTAATTGTCAGAAAGTCCAACCTCACTGTGGCACGTTGTGCAGGATACAAACGCGTTTTTACACTAGCTCAGACTTTCAGTTAACTGCACACTTAATGTTTTTAGAGTAATAGAATGTCTTTTCCAACAAAGTACTTGATCTCATCTAAAAGGGGTTTTTTGTATACTTCAGCCCTAGGTTTTTGTAGAGGTACTTTTATGCATATCTGCAGCATCTTGTGTCTGTGCAAGCACATGAAGTGAGTAGAAGTGAAGCCCACTGCTCTTATAAGCACATAAATATTCTTTGTCATCCACCACTTTGTTATAATGGACAGCAGTTATGTTGTTGCAGGTATTGTAACACCTAACCATGCAGTAACCAAGGCTAAAGAAGAGAGTAATTTTCCTGATTTATCTTAATGTTTTATATTTGTGTGTGGTTAGAGAACATGGTTGGACAACTTCATGATTGCCCTTTATTTTTAGTGAGTCTTTGAGAGAGCTGTAGAAGAAAAAAGGTATTACCTTTACCAGCACTGTCCACAGTAAGAGTGAATGAAACACTTAAAAGCAGTTATCTTTCAGGGTGATAGTGGTTTAGACATGGCTGTCTTGACCCAAAATGTCCCCACACACTATTTTATAATACACAGAAAATAATTTATACTCTTGCATCAGTGTTTTACTGAAAAATCAGTGGTTTTCAATCTGAAAAGTTCAAATGGAAATTAAAAAAGGAAAAACTGATGGGACCCCACTTAGTGCTTTGATAGAAGGCCTGCACTTTTCAGTGTATATATAGACAGGGCAGACTTAGATTAGATGGAAGAAAGAAATGCTTTACTGAGAGGTGGTGAGGCACTGGAACAGGTTTTGGATGCCCCAACCCTGGAAGTGTTCAAGGCCATGTGGGACTGGGCTTTGAGCAACCTGGTCTAATGGAAGGTGTCCCTGTCTGTGACAGAGGTGTTGGAACGAGATGGTCTTTAAGATCCCTCACAACCCAAATTATTCTGTGATTTTATTTTCATTTGTTCATTGAAAGCATTTGCCACCTAAGAAGAATGACTTTTCCATTATTTAAATAAGAGTGGAAGAATATATAATCATTTTATCCAATACCTAAAGAAGAGATAGAACTGAGTCAGAGGCCTGATTTGTGAGTAGGAACAGTTTCTTTTTGTCAATAAAGCAAGATTGGGCTTTAAGGCCAACACAAGTTTTTTTTTTTCTTTTGACTTGAGTGTGTTTTGGATTAAATTAATAATGGAATGTCATCTGCAATAGGACCTTTCACCTAATGAGAATACAGAGCATCCTGTGTAGGTTGATTATTTGCATACAATTACAAGGAATTAATGTTTTAGAGGAAATACAGCAGATATATACAAACAACTGGCAGAGAATATATATTTAGCTGTATTCCGTACATGGGGAAGACACTGACTTTAAAGGTCCAGGGCTGATTTATAGTGCCCAGTGGCCCTGATTTCAGAACTTGAGCAGAATGTTGTCACAGAAAAAGCTACTGTGGCAGTTTTTCCTTCATTTCAGGTGTTCTGGTTCTGTAGTACCTCAGAATTTTCTGGCTGCCTGAAGGGCCTTAGGTGGTCTCTGGTTAACTCTATTAGAACACCATTTCCTAACCAGTCCTGGTCAAAAAACCATATTTATACTGCTTAAAAAAATTTAGTATTTTGATATGTAGCTACCTGATTGCTGGGAATATAATCGCATTCACATTCTTAATGTTATACAATGTTACTATACAATTGTTATTCTACAATACTGGTTCAGTTCAGGCCAATAAACTCTTGAAAATTACTTGCTAAACTAACTCAAAACCTCATTGCATTTAAAGCAAAATTGAATTTTGCTGCCCTGAATGTGTGTCCAATACACATCTGTAGCTGACAAGATACATATGAGACATGGAGTACCATGTTAGACTTCCAAGTGGCTTCATATGAAAGCCAGAGACTGAATTCTGGTTCCATCACATCTAAGAGAATTTAATTTTTAAGTGGAAATTGTTCGTGGAACTCATAGCATTTACTTGCACAGTGTTTTCCTGTTCCATATTTTCATCATTAGTTACCATCTGGTGTATTTCAAAACGTTAAGTCAAAAATGGAACCTGGGACAGATCTGGGACCCAACTACCTTATTATTGTGGATATAGATAAATCAGTTCCTACTGTCAAGTAATGACTAAAACTATTTGAACAGCTTGTTAAATTGTCTTGTCTTATGTTGAGAATGACAGGCAAATGTACAAGTTCTGCATCTGAGGGGCTACACTTTAGTGCTTCTTGTGTTTTGCATTGATTGCTGTTGATGCCATGATGATTTTTTGCTTTTCTTTTAACCCCCTTTTATACCTTTTTACAACTTCTGTATTCCTTAGTGCTTTTGCCTACATTCTTGGACTTATTTGTTAAGCTAGGAGACGAAACATTTTAGAGGTTTCATAGTTAGGGATCAGTGTGCCCCAGACCCCAAGGTCCTCTCCAGAGCACATTTTGTAAACTAAAATAGAACCATCCAGGGGAAGGTTCCTTGGGGAGGGGGGCTCACTCGAGCCTCTCATTGGGGAATTTATGATAGATATGCTAATTAGTAACACCTATAATGTTATACCAGATCTTTTGGGGGGAGGTTGGGGCGGGGTATTGAGGTGCATTCAACCTGGACGTAGTGCACCTAAGGATCCTTAAAATAAATACCAAGGTAAAATCCCTTTTTCCTTTCTAACCATGTTTGACTCTTGATTTTAAGACCAGGAAAAGGCATCACTATGAATTCTGACTGTGGAGGGATAACCGGGGCTTTCAACTTCCCTTCCTGGGCACACAGAGCTTTACTGAAACATTCTCTTAATGGAAAATATTTGAAATTATTTTTCCCAGTCTTTTAAGTAGTGATGGTATTAGTATTAAAAAGCTACAGCTTCATCTCTCAAATTCAGAGACTTGGTTGTTCATGTTTTGTTACTACTGTCTCTAAACCCACGTCTTTTGTGTCTATTTTGAGCATTTCTTTATGTATAAAAAAACTACTGCCAGCTTACCCTTTCTTCAACTATGGAGTAAAATCATTTTCCAGAACATCAAATCATTTTGCCAAACACAGTTTTTGTTTTTCAGTAGCCAAAAAAGTTGCTAAAACTTCTCCCCTTGTAGGAAGGGACTCAGACCTTTGTAGCAGCTACAGTTTAATTATAGCCACAGTGTACCTGTTCCTTTTTGATACAGATTTTGACTTTGAAGATTTTCATGCAATGTGTTTCAGGGTTGCTCTTGGGAGTGATCTTGCGAGGCTGCTAAAATTGGATTATTTCCAGTGGCTGAAATGGAATTCTCTCTAATGAGATTTTCAGAATCATGGAGAGACTGCAGAGATTCCTCACTGTAACATTCAGGTAGGAATATAATAGAAAATAGGGCAACAGTGTTTATGAACTGTTTATTTTGGACAGTCTTTACTTATGGTTCATGGTAATGAGTTAACTTTTCTTAGATCCATGTGGGTTTTACCGGATTATGTATTCTGGAGTGCTTCAACTTTCTTTGCTCTAAATAGAGCCTTTAGGATGAAAATCAGTAAAGAATAAACTGATTCATAAACCATAAAATATTACTCCCTGTTGTGGTTTAGGATTAGTACTCCTCAGTTTAATGCTCCCTCTGAGACTCTCCAGACCACAAGCCACTCACTCCTTACTTGTATCATGTTTTTAGTTACTTGGTTTTAGAGAATGATTTTTGTAGGTGGCTGAAGAAAGTGGTTAATAGTTGGGCTTCTTCCAATTAAAACTAAGAAATCTGTTTAATGTCAAGCTTGTTATTGCTGGATGTTATTCTATCAAAAAAATCAGACATTGGTATCATTACAAGTGATGACCCAGCTGATGGTCATCTATTTTGCTGTAGTTAGTAGCACCTTTTCACTGTGTCCTTTGATCTTTTCTGCATTTGAGAACCCTGTCCTGGTAATGGAGTTCCTGCAACGTGTAGGTCAGTTCCAAAAACACCCCAAAATGGTAACATATTTAGACATGTTACTGCATTACCTTGTGCTCTGTGGTTTGGGCCAAACCTTGTTGTGGGTTCAGCACACCTATTTTCAAGTCAGCTGTGTGACTGAGTGTATCTTGAAGTCTTTGAAAACATTCTCTGAAATTCTGTATAGTGCCACTTTAAATGTAAGTTTAGGAACTTTTAAATGAAAGTGTGTTAAGTTTTCTTTGCAGAGTGTTATTTAACTAGAGGGATTCTGGATTAATTTAGCAGCCAGGTCTGTTCTTTCAGCCATAAGCCATGCTGTCAGGGAAACTTAATTACACTTTAAGTGGGATGCAAATGAGTTGTGACACTACATCATTTCACATGAAAGGTTCATTACTTACATTAACTGCACAATACTCTCTCCTAAGCATAGGGCTTATTGCAATTTCTCTATTTTTTAGCATGGTTACATCTGACTCTGGCTTTTACTTTTAATATATCTTTTCCGACTACGTGTCCTTACTTTAATCATTTCAGCTTTAAGCTGTTGAATTTATTAAATGGCTTGAACCTGAGTAGCATGGAAGATACTAACATAAAGCCTTTAAAGTCTTCCAAAACTCTCACTTTGAAATTATTTGTCTTCTTCTGAGTTTCCATGTGTGGCATATACCTTGATATGACACGTCCTTTTGTAGGGATGTACATTTTTTCCTTCTTTCCCAGAAAAATTAGAAGAAAATAGATGCCATTATTCTTAGCAGTTCACCATATTTGTCAAGTCACAGTAAATAACGATGATGGAATGAAATGTCTTCAGAATGACTCAAAATTATGGAATTTTGATTCATGGTTGGTCATTCTCAAGTGAGAATATAAGACATGGTGGTATGTCTTAAACTCCTAGACCTACTCCACTGTTCCTTGGCAGGTTTCTGCCATCTGCCAGTTGTGCCTATACTGGTGAAATCAGTCAACAGGACAGCAGTTGGAAGGAGTCTTGAGTGGTCTTGGGGCTTATTCTATTGTCAGTAAACTTACTTTGTTTGCAAGTTCACACTAAGGTAGATTCTAGTTAAACCCTTTATTGCTGCTTAGATAGGGTCTTGAAGGCAAGACTCTCAGGTACTATCAACACTTCACTGCTAATTCAATAATTGCCAAATCTCTTAGTAAACCCCATTCCATTTCACTGAATTTAGTGCTCGTGAAAAAGGCTAACGTAACACCCTTGAATATACCTGGCCAGCATGTTTATTGCTAATTCCTGTGGGTTCCTGAGGTGCCTACTGTATCCCTGGCAGCGGAGGGTGAACCAACAATTCTATATCAATGCTTAAACAGACTGTTGTCAAAAGTAGGGCTTTAACTAATCCTTTGGTACCACCTCTAAAGCAGTAGGGTCACTATGGAATGGAGTGGGACTCTTCCTTGAAATAAATGGGCCTTCCCTCAGTCTTAGTTTCATTATGACTTTCGGAAAAGTGATACCTGAACAAGTTCTAATGAAAGATTTATTAGGTCTGCAGTCTACCTCAGTCCTAATTTTATGCACCTCTGAAGTACGGCTCATTAAGTGCACTGCTGCAGTTTTAAGAAGGGTATCCAAGTTCACAAATGCTGTTTGGCATGCTGCTGCGGCCCTAGCAACAAAATAACTTGCTTCTCCTTAGGGAGAGTTTGGGTATCATCATGCGGTCTCTTAATTTCATCTCTTTCCCTTCTGTTAAATTAGAACAGAAGGGAGATCTTATTACCTTCCCACTAAGTTTGAAACAATGTGGGTTTGTGAAACTTGTGAGAATGATTACCCAAAATTAATGTGCTGCATTGTTTTAAAGTATAAATGAACCCAGAACTAATTTCTGGGCTGAAAACTGGTTCGTATATAACTACGACCATACCATCACCAAATGCTGATCTCGCTGCTTCTTTGAAAATTTGAATGTCACTCTACGAATATACCTTTAGTTTTAAAAGGTAGAACACGTTGGAAAACGAAAACAAAATTTCTCTGAGGTATTTACTCTCTCTGATTAGGTTATGTGTTTGTGGATGTACGTTTTCCCACATCCAGCAAGAGGACAGACTTGGCAGTCTTGAGTTGAGTGAACGGAGAATATGATGTTATCAACTCAGCAGTCATGACTTAGAACCGAGTCTTCACGAAAGTCACACGTGATGCAGCCATGTGAATCATCCAGGCCAAGGCAAGAGCTGGTTCAAAAGCGGTGTTGAAATGTTCCCCAGGTTTTATTTGGGTTTTATAAGGAGAAATAGAGATCTGCAGCCGCAGTCAGCTAAGGCTCAGGGCTTGTGACACTAACTCATTCCTGCAGTGCACTAAAACAGAGTTCATATGGAATCACTGAACGAAGCAAAAAACAAAATAGGACTTTTAGTTCATGGAGAACTTGTTTCACACAATTGCACAATGTTTTGGTGTTTGTGGTGAACTGGAGTTTTGAAAGCTTCACGTTTTTTATATGTTGATGCATTTTTCAGAAATTTGAAAGCTTACTTAAACAAAATGAAACTTCAGTTTCCTTTAATAACATCCCTTAAGAGCTGAAATATTCTCAAATACCAAAATTTGCATTTTCCAGACGTTACCTGTTTTTTTGCAGTGAAAAGGGAATTGTGCTTGATGGCTCTTTAACTTTCTGATGTTTTCTGGTATCTTCTTATCTTCAGATTATAATCAACGAGTTTGGAACCAGAATGCTGTTTACTGTGCATTCCCATTTTTGGGAGCAACCTGGCTTGAATGGCTGGTACTTAGCAGGCTGGACTGAAAAAGGGGTTGTCCGAAGTCCCTTGTTTTCCCCTGAAGTAAGAAGGAAAAGAACAGAAAAGAGTTAGAAGGCAGAGGCATAAAGGGTAACTATGATACCTGGGACTTTTGGGGAACATTTTTACTTCCTCTCCCTCTCCCTTCCCATTAAAGTAGTTCAGTTCTTGTATTGTATTTTGTAATAAACTTAGATTTTTTTAAGAATTACACATCAGATTATTATTTAATTGTGGTTAAGGTAGTAAAAATGCCTTTCCAATATCTGTGAGAACAGAATTATTCCAGACAATGCAACTTGCCCAGTGCATTAACAATACTTGGATGTAAAAACATTTGCCCCATTACTAATAATTTCTGTGTAAATCATTAGACTTTCTGGAATACTGTGGGACAATAATGGCTAAGAACTTTTGAAAAAAATGTTGATAGTTTTAAAAATGACTGGGGAGCAGGTTGGAATAATCTGGAATCTCTAAACTTGTTTACTTATATTCAGCTAGGTTGTGTCCCAGAGGCCAACTGAGATGTTTTGGCCTGTTTTATATGCTAACCTGCAAAATATTGATAGAGAAGTATTCCAGTCTCATTTGATTGTGTGTAATCTTGAAGGGGGAACAGGACACAAGGAAAAACATCTGCTATGAAAAATGAAATTCAGGACTTGGAGAGCAGCTGTAAAAATATTCCTATGGTAGCATGTATTGGGGAGAAAATGGACTGTTCTAAGATAACATTACCAGAAAAGGATATCTAGCACTACTGTTCAGACATAGAATTGCATAGAATTAGAAATTCAGTACAGTTGTGGAGAAGTGTAAGACTTAAACAAGTTCTGGGGCATAAAAAGCATACCAATAAATCACTTGTCATTGTAAATAATAGAACACTGCATCATTTTCTCTCAGCTAAAGTACAGGTTCCACACAACTGCTTTCTCAAACAGTGTGATCTTACTGGAATATTCAGCATTGACTTCCATGGTTGCTGAGGGCCAGAATGCCAGGGAGAAAGGGATCTTCAGTGCACGTTCCTGGGTGATTCTTTTCTCAGCTGCCTGTTCCTGCTGTCTCCTGTGTCCATTGCTTTTGCTGAGTGAGGTGAGTTGAGAGAAGTGGGTAATGACATTTAAATTTTAGCTTTTGCTGTACTGGCCTTTCTAACTCATACTGGGAAGGGTGGGCATGGGGAGGGGGTGGCAAATGGGAAGAAGGAACATGTTCCTGATCAAGGTCTTGAGACAAAAGGTAGCAAGGAAATAATTATAATTATTTCAAGAACCGTGCCTTCAGCACCTCCTGAGGCACAGCAGTTATGAAGTGGCCAATTTATTGTTTGCAATGTGCTTTTGAAATTGAAATATTTTTCCTTTTCCTGCAGTTGTTATAATTTCTGAAAAAGATGCCATAGTATTTAGTAGCAATAGTGATAAGAACATTTGAGAGACAATGAATTTTGAACTAATGGAAAAAAATTACTTCCCTTGAAAAAATAAAATGTTGACTGTAAATATTATTCAAAGTGTTCTGAATAAAGGAAGTGTGGTAAATGAATAGCTTGTCTTGCTTTGAAGAGTAAGCTGTTAAAATCACAAATATTTACATTTCAATAGAAGCACTAGGGTACTTCAATGTCTTTACAACTAATTGTCTGTAACTGGAAATGCTATTTTAAAGTAGCCTTTATAACTATTATTTTTCTGCCGTGAAATTGCACAGAAGGTGGGGAACGTTACAGATTAAAAGTAAATTGCAGGAGACAGTTGAGGCTAGATATTGCCACCATTGTATTGAGCGGTATTTTATGCTAAATTAGTTTAAATAGGGCTGTATTGGGACTCTCATCTCAATAAGATTTAGCCTGAAATAAGAGTTACACTATGCCCACAGTGGTCACTAATTTAATTTTTTCCTTTGTGGCTTATCTTGATCTGGATTTTTTTCCCATGTTCTTTGACGTCATGAATTTTATGCCTGTGTTCAGAGAATTTAGAGACTCTGACCACCTTTGCTGTGATGGTGTAAATGATAAATGATACCCCCTTGGGTTTTTTGCATTTGCTCTAATCTTATGAACATTATTTATAAAGCAAGGCTAAGGAAGGATTAACTCCTCCTTTTAGCATAAAGCAATACTGTTTCTACTCAACCTCATGTGATGAGGAAGAGGTTTAAAGGTGTCAGAAATCGGGATTAATTCTCCACACAGGAGACTGGAACTCTTTCTCTCATCTACATTAGCAGTGTAATTAACAGTCCTGTCGTAACAGCAGTGTAAACCGTAAAAAAAAGAAGGCTGCATTTTTGCATTTTAAAAAATGAGACAAGGCTTACCTGAAAAAGAGGACATTGATGATACTACATGGTAATGGAGTGTATAAACTGTGTTAGGGAAATATATTCCAGAAAGCCTGTTACCCTTTAATCAGGATGGCAAAAGCATCTTGATATCCTTAGAGAGTGTAATTGCCTTTTGCTCTTCCAGCCATGGACACTCATCTCATAGTGTGCCTGTTTTGAGCAGTTCACTGCATCTGTGTTGTGAGGTCTCTGACAATATCATCTCCCTCCTAGAGGTACAAGTGGAAGCACAAGAAATCAATGAAGCTAACAAATAAACAGCGTGTGGCTGATGCATGACCTGCCAGTTAGAAAATAGAGTGTGCAGGTCATATTGATGGCTTCTGGTAAAGAGCCATGCGTGATATTGACAGCAGGAGTCTGTCTGTGATGAACATCTAATTGGGATTGTGTTTACATGGGAAACTATAGCCAGTTTACAGCAGTGAGAAAAAAGTGAGAAAAAAGCTTTCTGCTGTGAAAAAAAAAAGATAAAGTATTGTAACATTAATGGAGTTAATAATGTATTCCAGAAACCTGTTTTAAAACTCAACAGGCTATATGAGCCTTTTATTTCTGTACTATATAGGAAAAAGAAGTTGTTGTGAGTAACAGAATATTGCCTTTTCTTGGGAAGTCTTGGTTTATTTACTATTTTTGTTTTAATTTCTACCTTTTCTCAATTTATGGGGTTTTTTTTTTTGGTGTGAATTCTAGCATTTACAGAGCGTGTAAAAGGCAAACAAAAAAAAGCCAGAGGAAAACAATCCCAAAAATCCTTGTTACTACATGATTTGAATTTCTTTTAGCAGACACACCCTTTTCCCAATGTGCCATGTTGAAGAGGTACTGATATGATGTGAATTAGCACAGGTTTTCCTTTTGAGTAAAATAAATAAATATTAAATTTTAGTATCTTCAGGATATGGAAAAGACTGTCAGTCTCTTTAAAGGAATTTTCAGCAAATTATCATGTTACCAACGTCCCAGAGCAGTATTTCAATTTAGGCTACTGTGGATTGATTTTCCAGGCAGCTGAGTCCTTATGCTGAGTGAAGTTCTTTTATTTTGTTATAATTTCTGTAGTACTTCTGAAATATTCTGAAATATTGACAGATAATGGACTGTTTTCTGGCTTGAGGGTCAAATTTCATCAGGTTATGTACAAATACTCCACTGAATTTTGTATCTTTTCTTCCTCTCACGCTGCTCTCCTCAACTATAAAGGAATATTACATTTACTGTGTACAAATTAATAGCTGCTTAGAATTCTGGTCACATTGGAAAGCAAGTGAATTCTAGATAAAATAGAGGAAAAGTAATTGAGCCTTTTGACTTCCAAAAGGTAAGTGTAGTTCAGCATTATTGTAATTAATGTTCTCCCAGTGAGAACCTATTCTATGCGTTTTCATGGCTCTGATAAAATTGTAATGATTGGTACAGGAAATCAGTGGAAGTCATATAACATACTTTTTCTGGCAGGATTATTGCAAAGCAATTTTAGAAGAACCCAGTGAACACACACCTCATGTTAAGCAACAGAAATCTTTATTTAATAAATGTAAAAATAAAGTAAAAAATGGAGACAACTTACCCTAAATACATAATTTTTAACGATGCTTGGCAAAGCACTTGAGCTACACCATGGAAAGATGTTTGTGTTTGCATTTCCGCTTGCCATCTACACATGCTTTGGCAAAACCCAGGGAAAATGGGGCTTGTGCCAGTAAGGTAAATTCTGCAAAATGAATAAATTATGGACCCTGCTTAAATGTCACTAAACTTGTTTTGTAGCTTCTTTGATGTATTGTACCTGTGCTGCTCTTCTCTGCAGAGAAAGAGTGTGGCAATGCCTAATCCAGTGAGTGGTACAACCCATATCTGCCAAGGTGTGTGATATGTTCATTTTCCCCTTGCTACCTTTAATCAGGCATGGAAAAACCTGGAATGTGGATATCAGACAATGGAGTTCATCCTGTACTTTTCAGATAGAAAGGTTCATAATAAAAATGAAAGCCCTAGTAGAGTATGACCTAGTTTTCACTGAATCTTATTGTTAAATAAAAATTAATTCATTTCTTTGGTAAGCTTTCCTTCAGTGCTGTAAGTGATTACTTCCAACTCCTATGTTTTTGAAGACACCAAAAAATAAAGTAGATGGTATGTCCAGAACCAGAACATACTGTTAGCCTTAGCAAGTTCTGAATCCTTTTACGTTGCTTATATTAAGCAGATATTACTAATTGTATAGTGTCTTAAAAAAAACTTCCTCTAGTCTAATATTAATCTGAATTTTAGGACAAATTTTCCATAGTCCATTGTGTACAGCTCTACACTGTGACACCTCATTATGGCTTTTGGAAGAATAAATTTCTTAATGATACCTGATACTCCATCCACTTGAACCTGATCCTCTCATTAATAAAAGAGGAGAAAGATACCGCTACTACCTTCTCATTGTAGAGGATTTTGAACCTCTTTTTTTATAGCAATTACTGCCTGCTTCTAAGGGGCTAGGAGTGTGCCTTGAATGACCTAACACAGCTTTAAAAAAAACCAAAAAAACCAACCAAACGAAAACCACCAAAAAACTCAACCTTGTAAAATACTTCCAGCTAAGAAATGTCTATTTACTTTTTCTTTACCTGGAATTAGGTGCAATAATAATCACAAAAGACTCTGGAATGAGTGTATGCCATACATTTCTTTTTTATAGGGTTTCCTCTGTAAATTAGCATGATGTTAAACAGGCTATTATTTTAAAGGACCATTTTACTTTTCTAAGGAAGGAGCATCTGTAAGTTATCCTGACACACGTGCTTGTGAATGGTGTCTGCCAACAGAGTTTTGGTTGTTTCCTTTTAAAATGAAACCAAACAATTTGAAATATTGCACCTCAGAGCAAAATAACTTTTGGTTGGTGACAAGGTTTTTAAACTTCTAGGCTAAAATCCACGGTATCCTGGAGGTGGCAGCAAAGTACACGCAAGGGAAGTGGGAGACCACTAATGCATAAACAAGTGAGAGATTAATGTTGCTCTGCAGTGCTGATGATGACTTCGAGTAAATGCATCGGCCCCTTCTAGCTTCAAATGACAGCGCAGGTAAATAGTGGGTTGATGTATTTATCTATTATTTTTTAAATTATATTGGGTTTACTCCAAGTGCACTGAATTCTTACTTTAACATACCCATTTTTAGCAGAAGATGGAAGTTTGCGTATTTTTCCCTTTCTTTTTCAATATCGTTACAAGCAACTAAGACAAAAAGCCCTTTTGATTAAAAATTTCCAGCTTTGTGTGCCAATCTGGCACAATTCAAAACCTATATTCACTAGTCTGCCTGCATTTTTTTGAAGAGCTTTCCTTAATCTGGAAATATAGGTATTTCAATCCCTCTTGGGTTGTTATGCCTTCAGCATTCATAATGGTGTGATTAACTGGCAAGGTGATTCATACTGTAATAATGGATTGCAAAGGACATCATATTAGACGTCCTGCGAGGCCTCTTTACTCCAAAGTATACACACAATGACGCCCCAGAGACATGAGTTATGGCTGCTGCAGCTGGAATAACAAGAACTGTGAGTGCTGGGCAGAAACATTATTAAAATGAAAGACAGAAAACCCTTGGCTGCCAAATTGCAACTGTTGGTTTCAATGTTAAACTTGTTTGTCAAAATACTTTTTTGGGGAATTGATAAAAGCTGTGGCCAGAATGTTCTACAGGTTAGCAGCCCAAAGCAGGGAAGTTCATTTTAGTTCTGGCTAAATGTGCTGGGGGGTTGTGGTTTTTTTTTGGTGAAGAATGTAGTGTAACTTTTTGCAAATGCACAGCTGGCGTTTTTTGGTTAAAAAAAAGGCCTGGCAGCATGGAGGCATTTATTCACAGACACAATGTAGGCAGAGATGGAGCAACTTCTCTGTTCCCACTTCACCTGTGTGTCTAAATCCCAGCTTGTGCAAAAGGCTTCAGGGGATCAGAAGATGTCACGTTCAGGAGCAATTTGATGTTTGGTCTACTGTGAAACAATAAGCACACTAAAACTTTGTATTAAGTGGTTACTGGGAGAGGGAAAGAGGGATGCATCTGCCTAACAAGAAGAAAAAAGCTTTGAGGTCTTGCTTCCCTCCTTTCATTTCAGTGGTGAGAATGCTGGAATAATAACTTCAGGGGAGCAGTGAGAGTGGGGCCAGCACAGCTGTGTGTAACAGGGAAACCGGCTGTGCCCCACAGCTGTGACATCTTTGCTGGAGCTTCTGTGAAAATTGGTAAGGAAGCCTGGAAGCAGAGCCTGTTCTCTGCAACTTAGGGATTCAGTGTCCTTTTCCAATGTCTATTTTAACACATCCAAAGGTATTCCTAACACCTGTTTGAAAAGGAAGGAAGCTGGAAGCCTGGCAGCTTTCTAAGTTTAGTAGGAACGTGTAATGCAAAGGCTGAGCAGTTGTGGAAGTTATTGCCAGGCAGTGTTTCATTCTTACTGAGTTAAAGAAGGTGCAGCACAGTTAAATTGTATCTCTGCTCTCTCATCTTCCTGCCAAGCGTGTGTGGCAGCAGCAGTGACAGTGTGATTCTAGACTGTCCCTTTTGTGGCAGGTGTGACTGAAGTAGCATCTCTTCTACTCTTCCCATATACAGCTTCTTGCACTATTTGCTATTTTATCCACCCACTGTTTCATCCAAAAATGGCTTTTTTTGTGAAATAAAGGAATTGCAAACATTATTAAAACTGTTTTTATATATAATGGTGTGATAAAATAGCTACCATAATACAACATGTAAAAATATTGTAGCTAGTGTGTGTGAACAGTAAGAAATCCCTTTATTTTAAAACACTGGGGTAAAACCCTTCGAAAAATATTTTAGATCTCCTTAGAAGATTTAAATTGTTACTGTTTAGGTGATGTCATGGGTGGAGTGGAAACTTGAGACAAAGATTTTAAAGCAGCCCTGCCTCTGAGTCATGAAGTGTCAAGAAAGCCTCTTTACTTAAGGGGTTTAAGGTTGCCTAAGTTTTAAGTTTTCAGCTTTGTCCCTCAAGTCTTAGTGATGGCAAGTGAGATATATTTATAAAAGATGAATTGTTTATTAAGACAAGTGAACAGACAGAAGATTTTGATCAGAATTTCTTACTACACAGTATAGAAGCTAAAGCCACTATAACATAAAATGGCAAAAGGCCCTTTATTAAAGCAATAACCTGAAAGCAATAATATATTAAAGTTAGCAAAAGAAAGAGTAGAAATTTTGATGTATCTCACCACACTCTGTTTCATGGACTATATCTTGATTATGCTATCTTCATAATAAACTGTTAATTTGTGTTTAAAAAAACCAAACCAACACTACATTAATTTTTCCTGAAATACGTATTTCAGCTAAATTGTTCATCTCAGGGAGACCTCTCCTGAAGTCCTTATAAGTGTTATTTATAATTACCATTTAGTTTAGCTTATGTGACGTTTAAGATCACCTAGAGCTTTTATATTAAGTGGTTCACATCACTTTTGCTAAACCCACTTGGAAGTAAGATTCAAATTAATCCCAGGCAATATTTTACTGAAGATTAAAAGGTATTTCCTCTCCAGTCTTGAAAAGAGGGAAGGACAAAATTACCAAAGTTGTCTCAGATGTAAAGTCATGCTGTTTAACATTATTAACAAACAGAACTGAGAAATGTGTTCAGGACGCTAGAAATTTTTGTGCAGGATTTCTCTTTGTTACTAGAGGCTATGCATGTATTCAGGGTTTTATTCCATTTGTTTAAAGGTGAACTTAGTGGTAGATTTCAGCTTCAAATGTGTTTAAGTCCACTGAGTTAACTCACATCTCTTAATATTTGAAGAAGACAGCTTCTGTGTTTTATCCCTTTTGAAACTTTTGCTGGCAACAGCATCTGTCAGAATTATCTTAACAATTTCCATACTGGAATTTGGGATGCAGCCCATGAAGTTACTCTGTTTCACATACATCTACATATTACGAAGACCCTGTGACGCTGTTTCTTGCTGCTACATCTCATCATTATTTTGAAATCCATGAGATTCAGTTCCTCTCTTAATTTCTCAGCAAGAAAAGTTGCTTCACTTTAGTTTTATTGCTTATTCTGTTGATATGTCGTGCCACTAAGGAGGCTCAAGCAATATTGAGAAGATGATATGTCCCAGAACAAATGAGATGCATAAGGAATTCAGATGGCTGCAGAAAATCTCTTTCATTGCGCCAATCACTGGTATTTGTACCATCTTGCTAAGCAACATGTCATGTGGTAAAAATATGTCTCAGTCATAGTTTGGAACATATTATCTTCCCAGCTTTCCTTCAAGGAAATTAAATTCACTCAAAAATTTCATCCTCCAGTTTCCGTGACAGTGACTATCAATCAAAGTCACTGCCTGTTGATTATCTGTGAACCCTTTGAATAGAGAAAATTTTAATTACTATTAAATGCTTGCCAAGCATGGGCATAGGGGGAAAAATTGGTCAGTCAAGGTGCGGTTCTGGTGTAGACACTGAACTGTAATCAGAGGACGCTTTAGAGAAGTAAATGAAATAAAAGAAAATTATTTAGTTAGAAAAGCAGAGGTTATACACAGGGGGCAAAGATGATTTGACAGGAGAGCAGAGACTACTTTATGGCCCTGTGTGCAAGCTCCTTTCCACCTTGTGATCTAATATCCGTGCCTGTAATGACACTGATGGTGTGTCGGGAAGGAGGCCTACTAAAAAATGTTTTTTAGATTACTTTATTTTGGAACATTATGGTTACAAATGAACACAGCTCTCAGACTCTGCATTTCATTAGCATTCTTTGCCCTTTTGTCTTTTCAGGTTGAAGTACCTCGGATTGCCTAAGCAAGACCAGATTAAGGCAAAAGCTGGGTTTAAACCAGAATATAGTTTTAGTGTGTTGGGGTTTAGTTTTGGGTTGTTTTTTTTTTTAGCCCCAATATTCATTTAATAAGAAATTACAGACATATTGGGAAATGAGGAAAACAGGTCGTTTGGTTTTTAAGGTTCTTACAGCTAAAACACATTTGCTACAGCTTTTATCCCTTAAATTGGGATCACAACACATCCTTATTCTGTAACACAGCTGGATTTTAATCTCCTGTTTGAAAGAAGTTGATTTCCATCCTCTACCTCCTTTGCTGCCATGAGGAAAACCTGTATAATAGATAGATGGGGACTCTGGGAATGTGTGACATTTCAGCCACAGTTGTGTTTCACATGCAGGTATTAGGATTTTTTACTTCTTGTTTTCTGTGTAACTTCTGCATGTTCAAACATTTAACTTTAATTGGATAGTGAGATGCTCAAAAGAATTGGAAAAACAAATACTAAATGAAGTTACAGGAAAACAGCAAAAATGGACAACAAGGTGTTTGTTGAACACAAAAATATATCATTTCCTCATTCATAGAGTGCTGCTGAGGTAGCTACGGAATGCTACAATTAACTAAGTTATACTTCTTGTTGAGAAAGAGATATTAAATATTATTGAAAAATAACTGAGAGGCATTTGAGACTTTGCTGTTCTGCAGTTTGGAGAGAAATCAGATTTTGAGTTGTAAAATAAGTCCATAAGCATAATTCACTCATATGAGAGGCTGATAAAAGACCTTTTGCTTTCTTTTTCCTATGATAAATTGCACTCGAATGTACAGGAATGTCCTTTTCTAGTTTGAGAGTAAATGGATTTGTATAATAAACATTTCTGTAACATTCAGCTACTTTAGCCCAGACAGCTCAATTAGGGCTGTGAAGTAAAATACAGCTTCTGTGCACTTTGTGAGCACTTAATGTGACTGAAAGCCTGTTTAGCAAGAAATCTCATAGAAAATAGGTCCTGTCAAGTGTTTCGGGAAATTGAATTGCCATATATTTAACTCATAGATCTGGAAAGCAAGAGATTTCTGGATGCTTAGTAATTTAATTATATTGTCATATTTGACTTCTCCCATTAGAGCCTCATTTATTCATTATTTTTAATATATTACAACCTGTGCAAAAGGGGATGAAAGTTACTCACGCAAGCTGACAAAGGTAGAAAATATAAAATTAAGCTTGACAAAATTTTTTTCTTTTCATAGTCATCCATAAAACCCAGTCTCTCAGGTAGGTGATGGGCTAATGCTTTTCAGCCAAGGGTTTCAGCCAAGTTTTTGAAAAAGAACACATTTTCCTTCATAAAGCTTTTAGAAGAGTGTTCTGATGGTAGAGAAAAAGATACTCTGTTACACTGATATGGCATTTTATCTTTAGCAGAATGTAAATATGTGTAGCATAGTTATACTTAATCATAACATATTCGTTATTTTTCTCTAGAACACTCTAGCTGTTGATGTACAATTAGGCCAGGAATTACTGGTTTGCTGTAGCCACCATTCCACAAATGCAGGCTGAGGTTTGCTTTTATTGATGCATTACATGGTTTGCTTTGGACAGAGACACTCTCTGAGGTGACTTCCTCATCTTTAGTTATCTGTAAAAAAGCATTGATCTCATTCATTCAGTGGTGAACAGATAGGTGACTGCAATTCCGTATCATGACATTTGTTGTGGAATGGGATGGAGTGCCCTCTGGAGATGCCTGTTTCTCAACGTTGGTTCCAAGGACAGCCTTGAAGTCATGCTTAGCCACTT
This sequence comes from Dicrurus megarhynchus, assembly GCA_013399195.1. Classification (NCBI taxonomy): domain Eukaryota; kingdom Metazoa; phylum Chordata; class Aves; order Passeriformes; family Dicruridae; genus Dicrurus; species Dicrurus megarhynchus. Next base: position 633,115 of record VXAD01002039.1, read on the forward strand.
GGTCTAACTTCTGGTAGACAAAGAGAGAAAAATCAGCCCTCTCTTTTCACTTTTCACCATAGAAAACTCAAGGTTTGTTGTGGAAAAATACAGATAATGCTGAAGAGATGCTTTCAGGCATAACTAAGGATTTGGCCCCTCATTTATAGTGTAAGTATTTCAGAATAAGAGTCAGACTGCACCTTTAAAAGAAAATGAACTATATCGTACTAGCAATCCTAGGAAGAGTGCATTGCCTAGTTCAGTTATTTCCCTGGTGAAGATGAAGCTGAGATTCATAAATTGGTACCAGTTGCGTGCCTGCCAGGTGGGAGGCAGAAAATGAGGTGAATTTTTGTGTTACCTGGTTGAGTTAAATAGATATTTAATTCTGAAAAAACGTTTGGGCAGGCAGTCTGTTGTTACTATTTCAGATGAGATTTATTCCAAATATTTTGGATGATAAAACGGAGGGATATTTTGGAGCACCCATATCCCTGTGTATGGTGATGGTTTGCTATCAAGAGACTACATAGTTAAAGCGATAAGGTACCTGTTATCTGTCTTCCATGGATTTTACACCAGTGAAAATAAAAAACAAGAGGACTCATTTTTGTTATGAATCAAAGAGCCATCTGCAAGCAGCCCGTGTCACTCTTATAATTACCACTGTAGCATAAATGTGCTAGGAACTGTGTCTAACATGAGATGGATGCTCAGCAAGTGCTGATGATAGTTCATGCTGGTATAGTTTGAGTACGCCAGATCCGTCTTGTCACAGTGAGAAATTGCTGTTCGCTTTAGGGCAGAAGGCAGATAGGCAAATCAAAGTTTGAGACGCTGTTTCGAACCAGTAGCACTTCCAAATGTATTTGCAATTTATGTTTTCTACTTCACAAACAATAGGAATACAGAGAATATTTTGGCAAATATAATTTTTTAGAAGGAAGGTCAAGTGATTATGAATGCACTTATAATTTTTCTCTTTTATTGCACAGCAGGGAAACCATCAGCAATTCTGAGTGCAAGTAAATATTGAAATGCTGCAATTTGCTTTTGAAGAACCAGTCAAATATTTACTGTTGTATATAGTGCCCGGTTTTCCATTACTTGCCTCATTTATTGAATGCTTCAATTATACATTGAGGAAGGTGATTTTGTGTTACAGTAAGCAGTTTAAACCTTGTACTGTTGGAAATAGTAGTTGAAGTTTTAAAGAAAGGGATTTTAAAAGAGGATCAAATAAGCTAGCCTGGTGTCTGGTGGTGCTTCTCTGAGTCACTAATGCTGCTGTTTTCATAATGAAACTTGGTTGATTTATAATAGTCATTCTGTTTCCTTACAAGAGTGTGGACACACCACCACTTTTTCTTCTTAATGAGTCCACTTCACTATGAACATCAAGTGGCATTAATGATTGTAATGATTTTATTACAATTGACTACATTTGATCTTGCTCAGCATGTTCCTGAATAAACACTTGGGCAAGTCATTCTTTCTCTTACATGCAAGTCCTACGGGCAAAGGTTTTAAGGGAAACCTAGGGGGCCATTTTACTGTGGAGTCTTTAAAAACCATGCAGGTATTTAAATGAAGTTAGGAACAATTGTATAGTAGAACAATTGTATAGTATAACAATTGTGTAACCGTTATGATGAAATATAACAAAGGGAATGGGAGCTCAAAATAAGGTTAGGATAAACAGTTGTTGGCTGTTGCACAGTTCGTAGCTCTTTTACATGCAAATAATGTCAGTTAGCTGGGTAAGGTCCTTATATTTGATCCCCTGATATGTTTGATGCTGAGACAGAAATGTGTGTACCCGTGTTGTTTTTATCTAGTGGAGCAGTATTTGATAGTCAGGAAGAGCTTGGACCTTCCTGCTACTCAAGTTTCAGCACTTTGCTGACATGCCCAACACGAGAGCGTTGTTTTGTCAGCATCTCTCTGTAGTCACTCAAAGGAGGTGAGCACACTCCAAAAGTCATTAATTCCTTTGAAAACCTGAATTGCTTTCTGCCAGTGCTCTCTAAGGATTATGGAGGGAGCCTAAGGTTACTGCACAACTACTTTTGCTACCTTGGTTAAGTGTGATTAATCTCAACCTCAGCGCTGTAGGATTTGCACTGAATGATAGTCTTCTCTCTAAATGTAACATGAAAATCTCTGGAAATGTGTAGTATTTCCCAGAGCTTGATGAAGATGCTAGGAGAATTTGCAGAGTAGCTTTAATTTGAAACTTAATTTTGCAGATAAGCCAGTAAAGGCTCCATACCATTCTAGTAAAGACTCTATACCCTGAGGCATTTCCAGGAAGCCATTTCCAGGATCTCGTAGTTTAGACAGTGTGCATTCCTTGAAGAAGCTGTTAAAGAAATTGGCTGCTAAGAGTCTCAGAATGTAATAAAGGCATTACTTCTTTTATTTATACACTTATGAATATAAACTGATGTACAGGTCACTGAAAGGGAAAGAATCCCCTAATTTGTCTAATGGGACTCAGCTTGTAGAGCGCTGGTACCAGAATGAGAGCAATGAAGAAATAAAATTTCACAATCGAAGCAGATAATAATGTGGAAATAGAAAGATAGGGAAATTCTTGAGGAGGAAGATAAAGTCACACAGACACAGGTGTGGTCCATTATTAAAGGAGTGAGAGGAATATTCTGTACAGTGCAGATACCCCTTTTTTGTGCTTACACTGTATTTCTTAAGGTAGTCTAAATGTTTAACAAAGTTCACACTGCAATAAAGCTTAAACCCCAAGCACCAAGCACTGTGCCTTCCTAACAACATTCCCTGTTGACCCTGCAGATTCCTTGGCAGGAAGCTATCGGAGAGCTAAAGCTGCTTTTGGAATAGCGCTGACTGCCCTCACTTGCCCTCCTTTCCTGGAAAACCATGCCAGTGGGGGCTGAGGGATAAGGGAGAGCAGTGGGAGACTGACATGCTTCTGTGCCAACTCCTTTGTGCCACTAGGGCAGAGCTCCTGTTCATAATTCAAGCCCCGCTAAAGTGGCTGCTGGAGCATAAACCCTTCTGGTAGCTATTACAGAGCCTAGTCACAATGACTTTGCATATAACTGATTTCTCTGATGTTTTTCAAAAGGCAGTGTTCAAGTAAACATACTCATTTCATGGAAACAAGTGGAACAGCCGGGGAGAGACAGTTTTCTGTAAATATGTATTAAGATGGTGCCGCTTGATAATAATACCAGATAACTGATAATTTTGCACATAATCAGTGCTGTCACTGAGCTAAACAAAGCCCTTCAGAAATTAGATGAGCAACTGCTTCATCATATCAGGAAATGTTGCTGAAATGTGAGTGGTACAGGAGGCTGTGATTTTTAAAGAGAGTGTTCTATTAGGCCACATATGTAGATGCATTCGAAACCTAACCATCCAGATGGAGCAGTGTCACTCACAATTGTGTGTTAAAAAGCTTGATTTTAAAAGCAAATGGCTCTGTTTAAATTAACAATCTTTCCTTAAATGTAATTGCTGAGAAGAAGTGCTTGAGATCGCTTAAAGAATGACTGGCAAGGGTCTCAGCAGAAAAAGGGATTTAATATTAAGAGACAGCACGAGAAAGCTCATTGGCAATGTTCACTCTGCTACTTACTAGAGGGTTAAGGCCCACTGAAGGAAAAAGCAAGAAATAAAATCCAGTCAGTCAATCCAAACCGAAATAAACAGAAAATTATCTCTGTGTGTTTGTTTAGGTGGATGTGACAAAAGGAGAGAAAGGGCAAGGATAAAAAGGAATATGGCCTGACAGCAGTCTTAGCAGCACTTAACAGTACTTAAATTAACTTGTCTCTTAACAATTTAATAAAGGAACAACACTTAACAGCATTTAGCTTAGCTTATAACTTAACTTACTTACAGGCTACCTTACTTAATTGCCTAAAGAACTTAAAAATCTGAGAGAGCAGCATTTCCCCCATGTTTGCCATAGCAAATGTGCACATGTATGCACACAGAGTCAGTGCAAGGTACCTGTGACGCTGCACCACAATAACATACGTGTTTTACACACCTTTGGGATTCATAGTGCTTTAAAGTGCTTAAAGTGTCTTTATGAAGTTATGTTAATGGGAAATAAATCTTCTAGATTTCAGACATAAAAATATCTTGTGTGCCAGTCACCTCCAGGATTTTTTTTCATTTTTCTTTGGGATGACTACTGGCATATGTAAGTGCATCTGTTTCCAAGGCTTTAGCATCTCAGAACACAGATTGGAAAGGACCTGAAAGCAGGTCTGTCTAAAGCACGTTCGTCCTTTCCTAAGTGAGAGCTGGATTCAAGGTAGTGTTTTTCTGACTGCTGTTGTTATAATTATGCAGGTTATTTATGGCAATATGTACTTTATAGTTCTGCGAAACATGAACTTCATTTTTTTTGGTTCCTGAAGAACACTTAAATTCATATAGAAGCAATGATTTTTTTTCCAAAAGCATTTATTTCTTTTCTGAACTGGATGAGCCATTTCTCCTGACACCACTCAAGCTGATTTGAAAGAGAATATTGAAAATAAAACCTCCAGGATTCCATGTGCCAGGATTAGAGGCAAAACAAATAATGCATAGTGCAATCAATATTAGAAGGAAGTGTTTCTCTTGAGACTAGGCCAACAGCAGACAGATAGAGTTCAATGTACAGAAATGTAAGCTTATTAAAAGTAGAAGAAATTAAATAATCTGGGGAATACCTGCTAAGTGGAACAATCATCCAGAACACTGATGAAGAAAAAGGCTTAGGGATTATTGTGGGAAAAAAATGTTGAAAACATGATCTCACTGAACTCAGTTTCAGTAAAATAGGCAAATTGTATATTAGATTGTATCAGAAAAATGAGAAGGCAGAAGATCAAGGAAGGTTACTGTGACCACTTAGTATAAGCTACCAATGTTGCTGAACACTTTTATTCTAAAACTTCCTTGTGACAGTGAAATACATTTAATAAGGTGGCAGAGCAGGTTGTTGAACCCTCCTTTGGTTAATCTGTCAGTTTAATTTGTTTTGTCATCCAAACTGGGGATTTGTTCTTTCAGTGGTTTGTGCTGCAGGAAAGAACATTAGGCTTATTGCTGTTTTCCACCCATAGCTGTATGAATAAGGATTTCAATGATGTTGTTGATTTTTATTCTTAATTATTAAATTATTCTGGATTTTAATCTGGATGCCAAATTAGGTCTAGCCTGAAAGTGTAATTTCAATGTTTTACCATAAACGGGTCTGGTTAATTGGTCCTAACTGGTCACTTGTGCTTAGTTGCACGTCTGGAAAAATCTCTGCAGGATAATAGTTGCAGAGGAGATGAATGTTCCAAACTGCATTCCTCCTCTGTAAATGTGTAGTAGAGAAGAGATCCAGAAAAACACCTAATTTTAATTCTCTGTTATGCAGTTACATTAGATATTTGAAAAATACATGCATGGTACATTTCTTCACTAATTTCAAGCTGGCAGCTCTTACTATATTAGATGTCAATCCCTCCCTGTTTTGTCCTCATCTCTATTACAAAATTATTTGACATTCTGGGATATGGCTCTAGAAGCATTCAGAAATGAATAAATTAATGTATCATTATTATCTTGATACAGATAGCGGCAGTCTTAAGGAAAGGGGAAGCAAGTCAAACAGAACAATTTACAAATTGGCAAGGAAAACAAGAAAAAAAATTACAAAAGCTTCCTGAAGTTCCCCAAATACAGTGGCTGGGCTGATCCCCAGCAGAGGATGCTCAGGAAGATCTTGCATTCCATCTTCATTTAATCGCTGTTGCCGGTGTCATTCTGCAGAGCAAAACTGGCTTTTGAACCAATTGCAAAACATCACAAATGGATCTCTGACTCAGGGTGGTTGGTGCAGATGTCGCCAGAGAATGTTCTGTGAAGGAAATTAATTACAGGTGTTTAATTTCCCATCTTTCCCTCTCACAAACAGATTTGCATTACTACCATTGTCATATGGCAAACTCAGTGCTTTCCCGTGGCTTTGGAACAGCACCTGCTTCTGTATCAGTCATTAGCAAATGTGAAACTCAGCAGACAGGAAAGATAAGGTATTTTAGCTTTGTAGCATATTTTTGCATCTCTGATGGAGATGACAATAATTTGGTTTCTTCCACCTCTCCAGGCAAGACATGGCCTAAGTGAGAAAGAAATTTTCTGAGATTTGTTTTGGAAAAAATACTGGAGTTTAAATAAAGGGCTTTGCTTTGTTTTCCTGTGTTTTAATTTTTCCCCGGTCTATAGAACGATTTCACTGCTGTGGACTTTGGAACTGAAAAGAACAGAAGTGAATATTGTGCCCTGTTAAGATTTCCTTTGTCCTCTAATTACTTCACAAGTGGGGCTGAACACTTCAGAGGGGAGGGAAGAAGAGTGGAAATGTGGGGAAGCTCCACCTGTCAGACTTTCAGGATTTCTGCCTGATGGATTGCTGTTGTAAATTCATATGGTGAAATTCCCTTGATTTCCCTAGAGTTTCATCACTGCACAGCTGGAGCAAACAGAACTATCACAGATAGGTAATGTCACTGTTCTCTGCACCTCTCTTGGCATCTTTGCTGGAACTCAGAGAAAAGAGCCCCAGTCAATGATCCATACTTATGAGGAAGTGTTTACTGGAAGTGACTGTCTACAAGGCTGCATAACTTCCTTTAAAGGCATATATAATATATTATATTCTTGTATAATATATATGCAAGAAAACTTGTATCAATTTACCTTCCTGAGAGACAGGGAGGATTCCTTGAAGATGTTGAAACAATGCAAAGGAAGACCTAGATACATTATGTGCAGTTAGCACTATGTGCAAGCAAAAATTTAGTATTTTATAGTTCAGTATTAAACTGAATTCTTAGAAATTTGGGTAAAAAAATTATAGGAACAGAATTCATTACTCAGATTTAGACAATGGAAAATGCACTACATTCCCAAACTGGAAAGCACTCTTTGGTGTGAAGCAATAAGGACAAATTGTTTTAAAATAATTCTTGCCTTTCATAAGCAAATTGGAAAAACAGACACTGAGGGAGCAGTGATAGCTGTACTGTTTATGCATGAAGGAAACTTTTTATCTGTAAATCTTATACCCAGGAAATTCTGAATTATGCAAGAGAAACTTCAACTGCGGGAGCATTGCCTTAGCCCAGATTGAATCCAGAGTTTTCTGAAATGATGTTATGGGCAATGCAGGCCAACATCAAATACAATTAGAACTCACTCTGTTCCTTCCATCCTCAAAAAAACACTTTTTTTCGAGGGGCTGATTCTATTCTAGGCAAATAATGGCAAACTAATGCAATCAGGACATTACTGTTGTTTTTGTAACACTGGGAATTGTATTGTCCTTTATAGACAAAGGAGGAAAAATGGTAATGTTCCTTCCTTGAAGGATTGGTTATGGATAAATATGGAGCTGAATAACAGTAAGTTCCTGAAAAAGGATAAAATGTTGAGGATTTATCTGCAGAGGCTGGCAGGCAGCCTGGGATGAAGAGATGGAAAGAAAGATATTTTCCATAAGAGCTTAGAGAGATGAGTAGAATCAGAGTCACCCAGAGACTTCTGGCTTTTTTTGGCCTGACCATGGGGCTGAGGGCAGAGCTGAGGATGGGAAAGGAATCTACCAGCCCTCCCTGTGTCTGTCCATCCTAATACGGGGGTAGCCTTTTGCCGTTTTGAAAGCCTGATGTAATTTTTTTTTTTTTTAATAAAACTTGTGTTCCTCTTTCAGAGCTCCTGGCATTTCTAGTCTCGGGAAGAGTAGCCCACACTTGCCCCAGCTTCCTGACCCTGGCCACATCTGCCTCTTGCCACTGTGCAGCTCTGTACAGGCTCCTTTCAATGGCAAAGTCCTCAGTGTTCCCTTCTGCAGAACCTGGAGCCCTGCAAGGATGGTGCCACAAGAAGCACCAGTAAAAGCAGGCACGCTAAGAAATAATGTTTGAATTCCAAACAATGAGGGAGGAAATTCCTAAGGAGGAATAGGGAATGGAAAAGGGATGGTGCAGAGACACGTTTTATCCTGGGGTGCTATTGGGATGGGGATTTAGTATATACTTTTAATAGACACAGCCTCTAACTGCACCCTTATTTACTTGTAATGTTTTATTCAAAGCCATGTTTTCAGGACTTGTCCTGTTGAATCCCAGTGACTGCACTTGGGGTAAAGAAAAAGCTTCTGTGTTTCCCATATTTCACAAGGGAAGTACTGCCTTTTCAGACATCATTTGTAAGGCTTTAAGAACTGCAGAGGCTGGGGGAGCATGGAAATAAAGAAGATGGGCTTTGCCCTTTTAAAGTGTATCCAATGCCATGGGGTTTTTTATACTGAGTTTTATAGAAAAACTGTAAATCTCATACTCCGTATACCTCCCACTGCTACTAGAATCTGTTTTTTACTGGGTTACATGAGAATGGGGTCATGCCATACTGTGTTTAACAAACTAGGATGCTATTTTGAGAAAATTCTTCCTGACTCCCTCCTAGGATTCGTTTTACGTAGTGATAGATGGAATTGACACGTCCCTATAAATACTATCTCTTACTGAGACACAAAAAATCTGGTAGTACTTAAAATTTATCTTCCTTTAGCTCTGAGTTCTGCTGGTTATTCCTGAAACTTCACCGTTTTACTTCCAATCTCCAGTGTGGATTCACTTAAGTTTGTATGACTTTTTTCCCCCTCTATGGTTTCCATTCATACATCTTAACCAACATTCCTAATGTCTGCAGTGAATGGCAAGTATGTACTTCTTGCAGCAGAATTAAAAGTAATCCCTTAGCATAAAATATCCATTAGTCAAAGGTAATTGTATATAATGCTCTTTTGGTAGCAGGCTCTTGACACTTAGGAGTTGTTAATGTGATTTAGAAGAGTGGTACCATCCATTTTCAAAATCATTCCTTATTTTTTTATTTTTTTTACCATGGTAATTCATTTTTTGAAAAATCCTTGAGTGTCTGATTACATATGTTTTGAGCTCTTTTTGTATGTGGAAAGAGTTTTAGTTCCTACAGCAGAGCATGGAATGAGTAAAAAGCCAGTGACTTGTTATGTATTATTATATTATATGCAGAGGCTTAGAAACTATCCTCACCATTATTTAAAACCATGTAATAATGCCATTGTAATGTTTGGTGCTATCAAGAAACTGAGTAAGGGAGCAGATTCCCCCTGGGTTTTGTTTGCGGAGAAAAATGGAGAGAGAGGGACTTCAGTAAGATTTGGGTCTTAAAAGTCTGATTCTTCTTCTAGGACAACTTGAGAATGATGAGGTCACCAACATTGCATTGGATTTTATGATGTCATTTGCTGTTGTCACATTTGTGTGATTTTTTTGGTTGAGATAACACATATGCCATTTACAACTCTGACAGAAGCCAATGGATGTGCCCTTTTTTTCGTTGAAAAGAAATTGCAAGTAGAGTCTGGGACTGATTTCAATATAAATTGTTCTTTTTTCTGCTTCTGGTTGTATGTTCACATACTGTGTTTCCTCTAGCATGGATTTTTTTGTCCCTTGTAGACTCAGCTTGTAGTGGAAATGATCTCCCTTCCCATAGGTGCTCGGTTCTAGGTCTGTTGCTGCAGGATTTCTGCAGACATGTGATATGTTGGTAGTGCAGCCGATAACGCATGAACACCACAAATTATAATAATCACATTCTTGTCCTTGAATTCTCTACTGTTCAGGAAACTGGAGCTTCTGATATTAATTTATAATCATCTTTGTGAGCAGTTGTAACCATACATTTGGAAAATGCAGCATTTTTCTTTCCCTCTTTGTTCAAAACAGATGACTACCTTGTAACGGCCCTGAATTACACTTAAGTGTTACTTTCCTGTTTAATTCTTCCTACTCTGGTCTTATTATCTTTATTATTTTTGTATGCTTACTTGGGTTCAGTTTGATGGATTTTATTATGTTGCCATGTCTGATTGCTCTGGCTTCAAATTGCAGTTAATTTATTAACCACTAAATTTTCAGTGCTGTTATGTAAACATACATGCCATGTAAGCCCATATCTGTTTCCATGCCATGCATGTGGAGCTGAAATGGATTTGATATCTTTATTTGTGCTTCTGACAGCTTCAGTTGTCTTTTAATATCCCTCTCCAGGATTTACAGTGGCATTTCAGTTTCATGAAGCATTGTGAATAACTGCCATTAAAAAAGAGCGAGCTGAGAAGAAAACACTCTCTTTTATGGTCCTCCTCTTTCTCCCCATGTGGAGCTCCACTTCAGCCCTAACAGAGAGCTTCTTATTCTGCCAGACATACTCCATGACTGGAGAAGTCTGTGCTGCAGTGCACTGAACACCTACATTAGGTCAGGGCATGTGAAATGGCTGAGTTTCAGTAGAGCCCAATGGAGAAATCTCTCTGTAAATTTCTGTTCTGAAATACAAAAGTATAGAATGCAGGATAATAGCCATAATATATTGTATTAAAGCATACCTTTCTGAAGTTTAGAAAAACTTATTTGTTCTTTTTATCAAGTTTTCTTCATAAATCCAGCCTCTCTAGTGCAAAAGTAGTACACATTTATTGTATGGCAATAAATCCCTTCTCTCAAAAGGAACGATTTACAGAAAGAGCTGAGAAAAATATAGGTATTCCAATATTAATGGTATGATAATTTCAGACCACATCACTGCAGTAGTCTGGGAAATTTAATTTAGAAAATCCACATTTTAAAATTTGGTTTCTACGTTTTTGAGCAAACTATTCATATTTAAAAGGTGTAGGGTAAAGTCCAGAATATGAAGACCACTTCAGGTACAGAATAGATGTGACTAAGAATAAAATAATAGCATTTCTGTTTGGATGCAGCAGCACAAGACCTTAACACTGTGCTGCTTCCAGTAACATAACCAGATCACAAGTAATTTGTAGGGAAGAAATTCTTATTAGGAAATCCAAGATAAATCTATGTATTTAAAATACTGAGAATATTTTCCCCTTTTATTTTCTAAAGCTTTTATTTTATTTAGTTATGGTTCTGAGCTTAATTTTCCTCCATGCATTAGAAGAAATTTGGGCTTATTTAATCCCAAGTCATTTTGGTGTCTATTACAAAGCTAAATGAAGAGCTTGTAGTGTTGCATGCTCTCTGCATAGTGTGCAACTAGAAAATGGCAGTGTCTATTAGAAGTAAGTTAAAGCTGTCAGAAATAATGAAATTAAGGTTGTCTCCCACATCTTAAAAATGCATTTGGTATATATTAAAAATACAAAATTAAAACTATCTAATTGAATTAGTCTTAAAATTAAATTAAAAATATATTAAAAATGTATTAGGAGAAGGTATTTTACTCTTATATTGAAAATATATTCACAGAATTGCATCCTATTTTCTTGCCCCTGTGAGAATTTTAACTTTTAAAATAATGCTACCAGAAGATTGTTGATAACCTTTCATCTATTGATAGTACTGTTAAAGGCAGTCACTGAGATAGGAATTTGGATAATTTTAGAGATGAATGACATGTAGTTTTAAAAATTGCAAATTCTTCCCATGTTAACAGCTTTAATAATAACTCAGGAGTAGGATAAAAACCTTAAGTTTTCTGTACTGCATGTCTGTAGCAAAAACTATAATTTGGCTTTTTTTCAGAGTGCCATGTTAAGTACATTTAGCATACAAGGTCATACAAAACTGAATTTACACTTATGAATCCTAAAAAGAATTAGGATTCCACAGAAGCTGGCCTTGTAACATCAGAAAACAGTGCTTATATTGCAGCTGTCCTTAGACTGGATATGGGCCCGAAATTAACTTCAGGGCCTTTTCTTATATCACATGCATCCAAAAAGAGCTTTTATTGACTTCTGAGGAGCAGCAGATTGCAGAGGGTTAATCTAGTTCAATGGACTCTCCATGTCCAAAGATATTGAAGCTGAAATGAAACGATACCAAAATTTGTAAATCAAAAAACTTTCAACTCTTTCTGTAGTGGAGCAGGATTATTTATATGCAATAGTTCTCATTTTGTGGTAATGGTAGTTTAAATATCTGTGCCTTTTCATTAGACTTACATGTATTTAATGATTGGTTTGCAAAAAAAATGAGCCATCTTTCTGAATAGACTGAAAAGTAAAAGTCGGTGTGATCAGGCTACAGACAACCTTCTTGACTCAAAATTAGTATGTTGGAAGTGTAGGATCTATTTCTGACCACATATTTAGTGGTCAAAACTTTCAAAAGTTTTTTTTTTGCCTCAGTGTTTTTCTTATTCACCCAATAAAATGTCTTTCTCAAGATATGCTGTAGGATACATTAATTACTAGGTGAAATCCTCTGTAGCACTCAGTTTTCTCCAGAGTCCTTATAGTTAAACTGACTGTATCTTACATGATGTATGGAATAAATACTTTCCTTTTCACCTCTTGCTGGCTGCCTGTAAAAATGCTGTTATCACAAAAGCAAAGGTTTAGAGGGCAGAACATGCTCTGGTGAGAATATAGGGAGGAACATCACGCTGAGGCAGACCTGGAGGTGCAATCACTCCTAAAGTCTCATTTCAGTCCTCCAAAGGAGCTCCTATGAAAGTTGCTAGCACCAGACTTGCTTGGGGGCAGTTTTTGACAGCCCAAGAAGGAAAGGTAAAGAACTGTTATGTTTTCTTTACCTGTCTGTTTTCATGCGTAACTGTTGCAAAAAAATCTGTCAGTCAGCTGTGAGTCACACCTCTAAGGATGATGTGTGTACAAGCAATGTGTGCAGTGGCATCCCAGTGAGCTGCTGTAAGCACTCTGGTTGACTCCGTCAAGGAGCTGAATCCAAAGAAATTACACAGCTTGTCCCCCTGCCTCCTCCCCTCAAATCAGCCTAAAGTGGTTAAAAAAGTTTCTCAGGGAAATGCAGTAAGTAACAAGATTTAATAAAAGAAAATCAGCTGAATATGAGGAGTTGCTATTCTTTTTTTCTTTCCATGTAATACCAGATAATAGTGAGAAAGTGATTACATTTTAACTAAATGAATTAAACAGAGCTCCAAAAACATAAATTAGAATTTAACTATGTCATTAAACTCCAATTTAATTAGCAAGCCATCATTACTAGATAATAAAGACCAAATACAAAATGCACAACAATTTCTTGTATACACAGGAAAAAAAAAAACAAGCAGTAAATTTCATTGAGCAGATGACTTTCTGTTACATTAGTAGAGGAAAAAAATGCTGAATGGATGTTTTAGTATGTAATGAGAATGAGGAATTAATAGAACAGTTGGACAGCCCAATTTCAGCCATAAATGATTTTCTAGTTAAGGAAGACCCTAGGGAATACCAGAAGAAAATGTATGTGCTATTGATTTTCTTGTCATGAAGTTTTTTTGGGCCAAAATAGCCAATGAATTTACAATATCCTTAAGTGAACATGCTTTAGAACTTATCCATAATTTCAGAAAAAACAGTTAGTTGAAGGCTTCACCAACTTACGTGGAGATGCATGTCATAAGAATACACAGCATGAGAGTTTATTAAAAGGTGCTAGTTTTCCTGAGACAAAAATAGCCTTCAGGCTGATTAATACATTCTTGTTTCGCTGAGTTTGTGTGCTAGCTGGGTAGAACCTGCCTCAAGTTTTGCAGATGCGAGCAGACATTTGGTCTGTTCCTGCAGTTTGCCTCTGCTTTTTGTTTTCTGTCAGAGCTTAAGCTTGTCCCTGCTATGTTTGCAGTACATGTCAGGAAGGATCAGAGTCTTTGTACTTCTTGATGCATTTAATATCGTTGCTGTAGGCAGGACGTGCCTTGGTGGTGCAGCCCAGCACGGTTATTTTGGCACGGTACCACCGGCAGGTACGCCAGGAGCCAAGTCCTGCAGGAACTTCCAAAAATACATTTCATTGCTGTTTCCTCACCACTGAGATACGAATGGTGCCAGTAGATGGCAGTCTGGTACAGCGCTCAGATGACGAAATTATCCTTTTAATTTTGATGCAATTAATACTGTAGCTGAAAGAAATGCTTTTAGCTTGATAATTTCAGTGGTTTTGGTTCCTTCTCTGCCATCATTATCAAGGTTATGGCAGGAAGTCCACCCCTCTGCTTTCTCCTCTGCCTGATACCAAGATTCGGACTTTTACCTTCCAACCACAGCTGTGTGAAACTGAGAGCAGGTGTATGAAAGTTGCTGTGTAGCCTGTCCCCGTGGCACTGGCAAGGCTATATAATTTATAAGCTTCATATTTGAAAACTCATTCCGTCTGAGTAATTTTAATCACCTTACCTGCAATTCTCCCTGTAGTATCCTGAGGTCAGGCACTCTCTCGCCTGAATGGCTGCGTTGTGTTGATGTACGAGGATGAAACAGCTCCATGCTCAATCACAGAAGCATAAGGAATGTAATTTGTTGTTCAGGCCCAACCCTTACAAGCTGTTAGGCACACGCACAACTTCAGGCAAGTGAGTTGTTTCCACAGCAGTTGGAGACACTCATGGATTTATTTATCCATAGACTTACGGGGTCTTTGGGCAGGATGGGGGCATTGCTCGTAAATTGGTCTGTAGAACCCATCAGCATGCTTCAATCCCTGTGGATACAAAGAGTTACTGTATTAACACATACGATTGCATTTGGGGGAAAATACATCAATATCTTAAGTCTTTTTCTAATACCACTTCCCATTCTGTCTAGATGTGACTTTAGACAGAAGGCAGAGTTGGTGACATGTGTTAATTATACACTCTGAGTGAAATTTTATTTGCACAGAAGTGCTGCTTCTGAAATAAGATGTTCAACACCAGGGACCAGTGAATAGACTTACCTGATGAACTGATAAAATCAAGGTCCAGGTTTGCCTGCTTTTTTGGCTTTACCTCTCCCTGAGCTGCTTTAACATTGTAACTTCAGTTGGCATTAAACTACCACTTCTGTGTGTTCTAAAAGGTTAAGAAAAGGCTAAATATGGGCTTAAAAAAGACACTGACAGGTTACAATATATCCACAGAATGATGCTTAGAGAGGAGGCTTCATAACACCAGTAAAATACTCTATTTAACATTGGAGTGGATGAGAATGTGCATAAATGTACTCTGTTGTACTGTCCCTTCACTGTTGCTGTGAAAGCAGTCTCATCTGAAAAAGCACTAAGATCAAGTGCCCCTCAATTACATCACATCCAACCCTGTAATTAGTGGTGTGGAAACCAGATGGACTTCAGAGTGCAAAAAAACGTGGGCATATTTTATCTCAGAATTAAGGTATTGTGCAACATATTCTCACTGGTAAGATGCTTCTACTGGTGTAGCTCCACTGAAGGAAACATTTGTACTATTTGTGTGGCTGCAAGTACTGTTGCAGAATTAGTCACTGGGTTGCAGCTTGTCAGGCCTGGGTAGTTGATACAATGCACAACTGTAACACAAAGGGTGATTAAGAATCAGGTGACCACCCATAATGCTAATGGGCTTTTGCCACAGCAAAGAAATATCAATTAACATTTTTATGAATTATTCACACCTTATTTCCCCCCCCCCCCCCTCCCCCTCCATTTAGATTCTAAATTGAATGTTAGCTTAAGGTCAGAATTTTATGTGGAGATCTGTAACCCTTCTGAGCTGCACACGCACTCATTAGCTGCAGGCACATTTGCACATGTGCTGGATTTCTCTCTTGTAGCTGCCAGTCTACTAAGTCAAGACCAGGTTTCATTCTTGAAGCCCTGCTGCTGTGTTGCCTCCTACAGGAATATGCCTCTTTATGTTTCTAAAAGCTGCCTGGGCCCAAGGATTCTTTCTCAGGTTTGAGGAAATGACCAGCTGTCAAATTAACAGCAACGAGAGTTGCTTTTTATTTTACTTTGATTTCAGGGAATTAGTATTCAGCCTCTAGCAGTAGTCTTATTATCCACAATATTTTACAGAAATTTGCAATTCTCCATGTGTGAGTGCTCTGCCAAGATCTTCTGGCTATGTGAAAAAAATGAGAAGCCTTTTTGGCCACGTTTCACTGGGTCTTTCTGTCAGGTGATGCTGAAGACATTACACAGGCATCGTAGAATTTAGGATCAGTTTGATTGTAATGGCTTGTGAAAAAAAAAAAACCACAAAAAACCATTACTTGTAATATTTAGCTATTAAATGGAAAGTTCTCATAGAGTATTTTTGGTCCAAACAAGCTTTACGTTGTTTGAAGTAAAAACAGAACCTGCCTTTGCATGCAAAGTGTGTGTGTGTGACCTAGAAATCATTGGAGAACAAAATGCTCTACTTTTCCTCAAAATTACTGAAGATCAGAGCAAAGCCTTCATTAGTTCTTTCTTCCCAAATATTTCCATGTTTGGTACCTTACTGGGGTCTTTTATTTGTTAATAATTTTCTGATTTCTTTTATAAGTCAGTTTTATTGCACTGTTGAGATTTCACAATGTGATCTTGTCTGGTGCCTCTTCCAGTGGGAGAGGCATGTATCAGAGAGGAAATGTGTTCAAGTACTTGCTGCATCCTGTGGATACTCTGACTGCTGCTGTTGATTTGACAGCCAGAGAAATGTGGGTTTTCTTTTTTGTGAATTCTGGGAGGTCTTTTTCCTTTTTAACATTTCTGAATTGGATGAAAGAGGCGAAAACTGGGGAGACAGACATGCTACAATGGAAAGTTAATCAGAAATCAATCTTATGACAATTATAACTGTACTACTGATGAGTAAAATATTCAAAAATAACAGATTCTCACTATTACTGGCATGGCACAGAGAGTTTGGGGTCAAAGTGGTGTTACCAGTGCTTGGAAGCTCTCAAAAGTTGCTGATATAATCCTGACAGCTCTGGGATTTTGCATTCCTTAGTAAATCCTGTCTCAGATGTCAGGGTTTGGATTTTATTTTTCCCTTTTCCTCTTAACAGTATGTTTACAGGATTCACAACAATATCTCAGGATTTGTTCTTCTTGTAAAGCTGGTAAGAGTGATGTGGTTAATCTTCTTCGCTGCATTCCAAATGTACGTCCTGTTCCTCAGACTGCCTAAGTAAGTATTTGTTATTAGCCAATATACATCTCCTTGTTGTCTTGTTTGCATCCTGCTTTCCCAACTCTGTTTCATTTTTGTAATCACAGTGATATATGCATTATGAATGTCACTTTTATAATACCTAATCTAGTGTGGTATTAGCATAATCTCCTTTAATTTTTATGTTCTTAAATATTTTTTCTTCTCTCTTTTTTAGTATAAAAAGGAGATGATTGGACAAAAGTTGAGGAAATTCATATATTCTTTTTAATTCTCTCTTCTGGCTAGTGTCTTACTATACAGCAGCAACTGCTGAAAAAAAGTGCTGGCAGGAAGGCAGCTTTTTTTAGAGAAACCTGAGTTTACTGCATACAGCTCTCTCCATTGAAATGTTAAAAAGCAAAGCTTTTCAGCAGTCACTTCTCTATCCATTGAAAATAGAGTTCCCTTTTCCCGTTATTTTATCTACAGATTCTGTATCTTACCTTTTTTCAAATTGAATTTCATAAGCCACTTATCTGCCCATGATTTTAGTTTAGCCAAATCCATGAGAATTTTACTGCTTCCCTATTGAGTATTTGTCGACTCACCCATTTCATCACTTTATTGCATTTTCCTCCTTTCATGTTGATAAAGTAAACAAAATCAATACTCATATTACAGTACTCCACAAGTCAGCTTCTTCCATTTGGGTCTGCTTATAGTCAATAAGTACATTCTGGCTCTCGTGTCTTCGCTGGTTTTTATGCTCTCAAGCACCTCATCTCTCATGTCTCACATATTAAAGTGAACACAGGGCAATAATTTGCAGCAATCATGAGAAGTCAGACATCGCTTAGAGTCAGGTCTCCAAAAGGCTGAACAAAAGGTTGTGTCAGCTCTTTAAAGAGCAAAGAAATTCAGAGAGATTATCCCTAGAGGTTACTTGTAAAGAACAGAAGAGCACTCATACCTGTTCCCTGTTTATTTATTCCTCTCTCCATATTACAGAGCTCTTCTGTACAGTACACATATATGTGATAGGACATGATGATATTGGCTATCCTTGAGTATGCTTGTTTCATTTTAATATCAAGTGTCATGGTTACATGCCTCCATGATGATATTCCATCAAGATCAAGCTCAAGATACTCTATACCAAGGCAGGTTCCTGACATTTGTGCGAGAACAGCAACTTTTAACTTCAAATAAGTTATAGACTTGTGGTTAGTCCTTGCATTGATCACTGAAGAAATTAGGCAAACAACATCAAACTGGTGCTTTTGCTTTCTACAGAGCAAATATTTTTCAAAATATTTAAAATCAGTGTGAAAATAAACGTCCTACAAATCATAAAATATTACATTGCAACAATGTAATCATGTTTTACCTGGCATTTAATAAGAAGCCTACTTAATTCAAGCTCCAGCTCAAATAAGAATTCTTAGTCAATGAATCTATGAGTAAAGAGCTTGTGAAAGAAGGAGAAAGATTTATGTGTGCCTTTCTTTTTGCTAAAATTAATAAAAACATCTAGCATGAACGAATATGTTCTAGGAATTTCATTCTGAGGACTGGACCCTGACATGACAGTTACCTTTAAAGAGGGTGCTTGGTCTTATTGTACCCAAAAAAATAATAGTGGGGCACAGTCTACCCTTAGAAATAAAAAGTTTCAGTAAAGAAGACAAAGTCTGGAAGCCAGGAGAAAGAAGCATCAAGATGTGACATAAACTGATTACAGTCACACTGTAAGGGAGTTTTATTTATGTCCCTGAAATATAATATTTTAAGACAGCCTTCAGAAAAGGATGAGAGATCCATATCTTCATGAAGCCTATTCTATTATATCCAGTTGCAAGTACAAATCAAACAGAATTTGTACAATGCCCTTTGAACTCCACAATAAATTCTAGACACAGAAGAGATGCTATCTTTTAATTTTCACAATATGGATGTTCTCTTCCCATCTATAACAAGTTGATGTACTTTTGTCTGATAGGAACAAGCCTGTCTATTGGAAATAATGCCTAAAATAACTTCCAGTGTAAAATATAGCAGACGAGGTGCTGGTTTTCATGTTGCAAGCATTATGGGCTGAATTTATTCACCTTTAATAAAAGAAGAAAGCGAAGAAACCCTGTACTTATGCTTCACCTGAAGCAGTTCTGTGCCTAAAACTCTCTTGCTTTTGACATTTACCCGATTCAGTTTTAATGCATTATTGCTATAAGGTGAGCTGTTATTCTTTGTCATTATTTCAGGACTGTCTTCAAGGTCTCTGGACAAGGGTAACAGCAAAAAGCCCAGTCTAGCCCTGTGTAAATGTTTGCACATTCACAGTTACTCTTCTTAGGGCTATCGTTCTCTCCCTGAACTGAACAGCTTAATTGTGTTTGTCAGCAAAAAAGAAAAATTGGTTTTTAAATGTGCATTTGGGGTTTTCCTCAGGACAAGTCTCTTGGCAGTACTCACTGGAAGAAATGCCTCCTGCATTTTGCATCATATTTGGACTGGAAGATCCATCCAGTCAGGCATCTGCTTCAGTATTCTGTGCTCTGTTTCCTAATATTTGATCGAAATGTTGGATTCCCCTTCTTCATAAACCCATCCTTCACAGCTACTATGTTCTTCCATTCAGGAATCACCAGTGTCAGCATTGATAGGGACAAGAAGACTGACAGTCACCTCACTGAAAGCAGTTCTTGGCTTAGCAAACCTAAGTGTATTCAGTGTATTTCAGTGAAAATGAATATAATTTCCCTGATAAACCTGTTTTGAGGTGCCATATTTAGTCAGGGAATAGGATTAAAAATATTTCAGATACTGCCTCTCGTATTTGCATAATGAATCATGTTTAACATATATTTAACTGAAGTTTAGCTACTATTATAATTTTCTGTGCACTATTAAGTCACTACTGCTGCCAAAGTGGGTGAAAGCCTTGCACCATCACAGAGCACCTAACCAGCTAGGTAAAGGAAATAGCCACAAACAAATTTACTAATTTTGTGTATCTCAAGATACTTCAGTCCAATAGAATTTCACAAGGGAAGCAAACACAAACTACACTGTAATATGAGAAACATCCTGGCTGCCTTTTCAAACAGTGGCGGTTGGATTTATACTAGCAGTCCTCAAACAGGTCTTGGGTTTGAAATTTTCAGAGTCGGTAGACAGACGATCACGTGAGCACTTCTTGGCTGTTACAAGTCCCCCACTGCTCTTTAATCAGAAGGTAAATAACAGTGATGGAGACCAAGGGGACCACAATTCACTCTTGAGTGTTTCTGTGACACAGTGGTTATGAACCCTCCATTTTGAGGTTCATTAATGACACAGTTGCATTAGCTGCTGACTGCACCTTAAAATAACTCCTTTTGTTCCAGATGCACTTAGCCATGTACCCATGTCAGCTGCTTTGAGATTGTAATCGGATTAGCTGCTCCCAGTGAGGGACACCTCTCCAGTTTTTATAGCAGCTGACCTGTCTCATACACTGGATGGAGTTCTGTGGCTTTTTAGTCAGAGACACAGAAAATTAAATCAGTCAGATTAAAGTAGACTCTCACTAGTAACGTGTCCCATGGGCGCCTCCTGATCTCGGCATACAAAACATGAAGAAAATAAAATTTTATATTCTTGAAGGAGTAAAATATCTCACCCTTTTAGAATAGCACATTCTTTCTTTCTAACTGACAAGCAATATCACAAAGGCAGCTGCTAAGGCCACAACATGTCCTTTAAAATGTTTATCTTTTAGGACTGAAGTACCCTTCTACAATGCTACCTCTTCAAAGGAGCTTCTTTGAAACAGAGCTATGCAGACACCGTACATTGTTGCAGGGGAACTTAGAAGAGAGCCTTTAAAGCTTTCTCCCATGATTTCCATAGAATTCATGATAGATTACATTCCAGGATATGTTCTTTTTTGTGCTGATTACTAAAAATTGGTTAAAAAATGAATAGATCCAGTGAACCTGAGTGGAGTTCCTACCTTCCCCCATAACAACATCAGAATGGAAATATTTTGACTAAGAACCTGAACCTCTCTTTCAGAAAATGGATTAGTGCAGATTCTCTCTAGATGGCAGTGGAGCTCTTTCAATAATTATTCTGCTTCCTTCCCCCACCCTCTTTCCATTTCTTCTGGAGATTCATTTTCAGCTGTATTGCTCTATGATTTAACAGGGCTTTGATGCTGAGATGTTGGCGGGCACAAATCAGACTTTCTTTTCTAAAAGGATAATATACTGCTTTTTCAAAGTCAATTAACACTTAGGGCAAATGAAATGGGGAGAGCTAAAGGTCAATTACTAAAGGATGGCCACAAAAATTTTTTTGGTTTACACAGCATTCATCCAGGGATTGCTGATCAGTGGGGAAAAAAAGGAAATAGTAATTAGCTCATTTGATTTCTTGATGGTTACCAACAAGATAGTTAAATACAGCTTATCTCTTTTATTATTATCAAGTGTGACTGGTGCTAATAATCATTCTGACCAGCTCCAGACCATGTTTTTTCAAGGCATTGTACCTCCATCACAGTAGCTGCAATATGGTTGTGGCATTTTATGCACCAGGCGAAGGTTAGCAGAGAGAATAGCTTTAACACTTCAGGTTTGGAGTGGATTTAGTAAGCTTTATGTGTAAGAGAAATACTGGGGCTAGGCAGTCCAGATACCAAACAAAGAAGAGCATTAAAGGAAGGGAGACTGAGTGCCTTTTTCACTGTCATTCATCAGCCTATTTAAAACAAGCAGGTAAGTTAAAACGTGGATTTTGGAGGTCTGTGGTGCTCTTTCACTGGCTAACCACCGGCTTAGTTTTCATGTCATGGCTGTGATGCTGTTTTACAGGTGAACCACTATGGATTTAAAGATTTAATCAGACAGGACTCCAGCTGCTTAGATTTATCTGTCTTCATGTTACTCATCTGAGTCACTCTGGCATTAGTGAGGCAACTGACCAGTGTAAACTACAAACATTTAAATCATCTTGAGATGTGTGCCTTCTTTAGAAAAGGGAGATTCATGTCAAGAGAGCATGCAGCTTAAAGGATCCCTCCATAAAAGTAACAGTAACCCCAAATTTAAAGGACCATTCATAACAAAGAGAGGTAGCAGATTACTCTCTTGTCAGCTTAATGGTGACTACACATGAAAATAGCCAGCCTTGAATCTGTGCTCTGTGCTCGCCTTTTGTGTGTCAAACAGCTTTCCAGGCAAGACTCACACTTAAGATTGCTGTCAAAGTTCATTTCTATCTTTTTTAGAATAACTCTGCTGAGTTTAATAACCTTTTCCTTTTTGAATAAGGAGTTTCTGTTTGCAGTTACATGAAAAGAAAAAAAAGGCCAGTGTTACAGGCAGCAGGAGATTATTTCAGGCCTAACTATTCAGAGAGCTTTACAAGACCACGAGGGCCAGGCAAAGCACATAATGAGCAAATTCTTTTGAGGTAAATTATTATTTGGGATTCTGAATGTGTCTTTAACTTGTGTGGGAAAATACACTGTGTGTGGCACTTGACTTGCATGTAGGTAGTGGCTTACCTGCTAGCTGTCAGCAGTGTTCATTTCAGTGTCTGAGACAGCAGCAGAAGTAATACAAAGTGCTGGACCTGGAAGTCATGCTCCCTTGTTTTCTGGTGTGTCAGAGAGGCAAACCTCTCTCCAGCAAGGAGTATGTGTGTGTAGTGCACTGTCTGCCCTCACTGCCTGCAGTCACGAGGCTT
Source organism: Dicrurus megarhynchus (assembly GCA_013399195.1). Classification (NCBI taxonomy): domain Eukaryota; kingdom Metazoa; phylum Chordata; class Aves; order Passeriformes; family Dicruridae; genus Dicrurus; species Dicrurus megarhynchus. The sequence goes on from VXAD01002039.1 coordinate 655,786, forward strand.
GATCCTTTTGTTTTCAAAGCTCAGCAGCTCTGCTCTCGAGCCGCAGGCACAGAGGCACAGTGCCAGATTTGCTTCCTGAAGCTTACGAAGGGAGGATCAAATGGGGAGTTCTTCCTACAGCTGCAAACTATATCCCACTTGAAGGACACATGAACGATGCCTGTAAAGTTTTGTCATGGCAGTGGCTGCTATTTTGTTGATGCCTCACTCAGCTAGCTAGGGAGCACAGAGGCTGCACGTTGGTTTGCCTTGCACGGTCCAGTCCAAAGAGAGATGTTTTCCTGGCAAACATGCATCCTGCTGCCTGGGTGCAGTGTTTTCCCTGGACAGAAAGTTGGCAGGCAGGTACTGTATCTTTCTGTGGAACTGTAGCATGTAGGGCTATTTTGGAGATGTGTCTGCACGTAGCAGACACTTGACCAAATTTCTGGGCAGGTTTTATAGCACATGGGATCTAAGTGCTTCTGTGGTACGTCTAACTCTGATTCCGTGTTTCTCTTGTCATGTCTACTTGTCTTGCAAAAGGTTTATTTGGGGCAGAAAGCATGATTTTTTTTGACTGCTGAGTGCCCAAGAAACCAGGGCAGGTTCACTGAGCACATTCAGGTCAGTTGTACTGTGCCTATGACTGATCTGCAAATGTAACAGAACACAGTGCAGGGAACACACATGAAGAAATCACATTTGTCTTTTTGTCCCAGAAAAACACCAGCTTTGCTGAGGTGGCCTCAGGGTTGCCATTGTAATGACCCTAAAACAATTTTGGGGAGCAGCCTTCCATGTGTGAACCATGTTACCACAGTCTCTGTTCTACTGGGGAGCAAGAAATTCCAGCAGTGTAGATATACATACAGAGAGATACCCCTTCCCACAGCTAGTAGAATTGTGAGACTGACTCCCCTTCCTCCCTTTTATGGACTTACTTTTGTTCTCTGTTGAATGAGATAGAATCTGTGCTACACTATTAAAGAAAAAGGAAATTTGGATGCAACTTTTGTATTCACAGCTTTGAATTGGTAAGCTTGTGAGAACAGCTGTTCTTTACTTCAGCAAAATCAGGAAACGCAGAGATGAGCAACAATAAAAAAAACCAAACAACCCTGGGTGATCAAAAACAGTCCCTAAAGCTTTGTTTGTGTATAATGTCTTTCCATCTGAGCCAGCATCCATTGAAATAAATGATAGCTCCTTTTCTCTATTGTCGACAGAAACAGCTTCAGGCAAAATTGGCAAGGTACGTTAGACCACAGTTTCCAAGTGTGTAATGTTTTAGGGAATTCGCTCTCCCACCCAGCACAGAGAGGGTGAAATCCACTGCTTTACATGAAGTAAGGAAGTGACAAATACACTACAAGTTTTAAATAATTGCTATCGATGTACAGCAAGATTTAAAACATGAAATCTTTCCTTATGAGCTGATGCCGTGATTCAGTTCAGGCAATCTACCTTAACAGGTGCATAAAGACCAGGATGATTTATGGCCATTACCGTTTACGACTGTTCATGGTCCTCCTCATGAGCCGCTCAGATCAGAATCTTTCAGAAAACATGCATTTTATTCTGGAATCCAAATAGTCGTGTAGCTGTAGAAAAGTCATTTATGATTAAAAAAAAAGTCTGCAAAAAGTCAGTAAGTAATCTATTTGCATTCCTTGTCTCCTTGATCCCTGGAAATAGGGAAATAGACCTGAGCTATGAATGTGTGTTTATGGGATATTTCTTGTATTTCAGTATTTGCAGTGGACTGTGAGGAAAATGAGTTTAAAATAACAAAATTAATATTTCATTTCTTTTAATTCGATAGAGGGGGGGGTTTGAGCTTGACAAGTCTCACTAATTAATTTGCTCTTCTGGTTGGAAGATATGTCTTCCATTTTTATTAGGCTGTGAAAGAAACAGCATTTTTGTTCCTTGGAATATGCTCCCTGGTCTCTTACCTCTTATAAATAGGATTATTGGAAAAGGATATCAATGGATTATTGGAAATTATTGCCTGGGTTTTTTGTAGGATATTGGGCTACTCTGGTAAGGTCAATGGGTATCAAGAAAGCACACAGAGCTAATATCTCTTTTTTTGCCATGCAGGACACCGAAGGGTGGTTCTTCAGGAAGCTGTACATAAAGGACACTGAGGCAGTACAGCTTTGAGGATGGAGGTAGAGAACATCAAAAACTTAAAACGTTTATGGAAAGTGTTATTTATGGAGAAGGCTCCCTGATGGAAAGCTTTTGGTAATTTCTTTTCCTTGGACAGATCTAAAAGACAGAAAGGAGAGACTTTTTTATTTCCCCCTCTTTGTTGTTATTGTTGTTTTGCAGACAAACCTGAAAAACAGAAGGGAAGAAATTTCAATGGGGAATTTCATGGAAATATTTTGTCATCCTCATATGAAGCAGCCGCCACCAAACTGTTGTTTTCTGTAATGAAAGTGAATGCTAAAGGGGAACTGAAGACCCTTACCTGCTATGAAGTAAGATTTGAATAAATCTGAGCTGCATCTTTTGTTCAAGTCAGCCCCAGAAATGGTTGTTTACCCATGTGGAAAACCTTTGATGTATGTATATGTCCTGTAACCAAGAGAACATAAAATATTATTGGAATTTAGAGCAGTTCATTAATAACTTATAAAATTGAGTTCACTGTGAGCCACATATATTAAATGATGCTGGATTTATATTATGTAATTCATATAGGGTTTCTATCATGTTTCCTATGGAATGAGTATTAAGCGAGTTTACCATACCTCCCTTGTCAAGCAGATACAGGTGAGTTTCAGAGGGTGAAATACTGTATTCCCACACTGCTGAAGAAGAGATCAATGGCCTTCTTTCTTGACAAACTTTAGAAAATCTGTGAGATAGTCTACTTGTGTTACTCTCAGCTGAGTGTTACACATTCCATCATGTATTCAAAGCAATTTTTTAAGGGAGGAGCTTTTTTCTTCCTTTTTTTTATAATACTATAAAGAAAGATGTGCAAGAGAATATAGATTGTATCAGAGTCCTTTCCGATTCAAAATTTCAATATTTTCTTCTGCTACAATGGTTTAATTTAGAGTAGTCTTCTTTTGGTAAGGGATCTGTATCTCTTTAATGAAACTGAAGAGCATGAAATGTGGTTTCCCATCTTTTAAATGAGGCCAATTTTAGAGAAATAAAATGAGACATGAATAAATTGTTGAAGTCACAGTGCATGAAATTAAGAGAGCCCTTGACTATATTGGCAACAAGTTTTCTCTCTAGTGTTTTGATGACCGTATAGCTAAGTGGTTGTGGGCTAATTGTGAAGAGTTGTTTTTTTGGGTTTTTTTTGGTTTTGGTTCTATGCCTTTGACAGATATGTTGGCTTCAAGTTATTTTGAGGATTCCATGGTTCTAATCCCACAGTTGTTTTGAGACAGGTGGAGCCTCCTGGCTCCAGCCAGGTTTTCTATGTATAGTAGTACCTGGTTGTCGATTTAAATATCCCTCCCTGCAGGCAGGTACATTGAAATCCACAGGGCTCTGCACAGCCCCATCTTTTCCTGGGTACAAAGAACTGCAGAATCAGAGCTATTGTCAGGATTTTTCAAAATTTTCAATGCAGTTGCGAGTTCCCAGTCCTCTGTGGAAGATCTACTGCAATGCAGTGGAGTGAGTTAACCTGGAGAAGGGCAAATACCCACCCAGCCTCTCTCTCACTTTGCTTCCTCAGCAGGTCAGGAGGAAAAAAAAATAGGGTGAGAAAGCTGATGGGTCAAGCTAAGACAGGGAGACCACTCAGGAGTTAGTATTGCAAGGAAACGAGACCTTAACAGAAGCATTACTAGAATTACAATTTTATTGCCAATTTAAATAGAGTATTTGGGAAAAAAAGACAAATATTACGACAACACTTGTCCTTCCATATCTCCCAAACTCATATTTACTTCTTTATTTTTCTACCCCCCACATAAAGAGGTACATCAGGTTCTGAAAATTTTCCTTTCAGAATTATCGCCCAAGAAGATCTCTGCTTTTTCTGAAGTAAATCACAGAACACCCTCAATGTCCTCTAGCAAATTTTACACTATTCCACATCTTCTGGAGATTCCAGAATGACAGAATTCTGCAGGAAAAGAAGAGAGAAATGAATAGGATTTGAAAAACCAAGGCCTTAAAGATGGATGAATAAAATCAATCAAATTCAAATAAATTCAATAGGGTAAACAGGGAGAAAGGGAAATCAAACAATCTAAAAGTTAAAAACAAAGGTACAGTAAATTTCAAATTTTTACCTTTTTGCACTATTTTGGGTGTATTTTTTTAAATGGAAAAGAAGTCCTGATTTTCTGCCACCAAAAAAGGAAAAAAAAAAAAAGCCTAGAGATTCTTTAATGAATAGAGCACTAATTTTGAATGAATACTCATCAGAACACAAGAGAATTCTAGCATTTTTGCGATATAGAACATTTCTGGTTTAAAGAACTTTAACAGGTGTCAGGTTTCTCTGAATTGTGACATTTCCTCAGTCAATTTAAGCTTGATGTGTCTCTGAGCTCTGCTTTAGTAACCTAAAAGAAAAGTTTCATATTCTTGATCACAGTAAATGTGTGATTTAGGAGTCCATTGCTATTAGCATTATATTAGCAATATAATACTGCTGTTGAGCTTCACTTATGGACCCACTGACTTCAGTGGGATTGCAGTGCTGTGCTGTTTTGGGATCTAAATCACAGTTTCCCTGAAAGCAAAGGGAATATACTGATTTAAAGATCTGGCCTCACATGCACACAGCTGTACCTATTTAAATCAAAATTCAGTGTCTCTTGTGGAATTCTAATGAGTTTAGAGATATATCTCCAGCCAAGGTTGTATGGGAACACATTTGTATCGGTGTTCAGCTTAAGAAGGACTTCAAACTTAAATTGTTTATAAAGCTGCTCTATATTGTTTTAGTGGAGAGGATGGGAAAAGACTAACTTTTCTTGGTGAGGGTGGAGTGGGAATCTGTGAGGTATGTAAAGAGTGTGGCAGAGAAGAATAGTATTTGTTCCTCTAGCTTAAACATCTATCAGCGTAAGCCTGACTGTACGTGGTAACTAAATGGCAAATCAGAAAACCCTGTCAAAAATGCTCAGTCTTGGAAATTAAGTATCACTTCGTGTAAGAGAAAAATGATGGTAGATCAGAAATACTGATGCATGAGAATGGAAATAATTGTGATTTCCATGAGAAGATTGCCAGTTTGCAGGATTTAAATTGCATGCAAACTGGATTTTACATCTCTAATTGAAGATGTGTTGCCTTGGAGGCTTGACTTGACATTGACAAACTTCAACAGAATACAAAGACAAGAAAATGGGCTTTTTTTTTGCCTTGAAAGTGATTAACAGACTCATACTGTGATGTTTCTTTTATTCCTAGGAAAGCCAGTGGGATGATAAGGTTACTTCTGTGGGAGATTAAAGGTGCTAGTTACACAGTAGTGGTAAGAGGTATTGAAACACAAACAGGCCATGCAGAAAGACTCTGATTTCCCAGAGAAAAACCTCTTATTTTCTAAGATTATAACAAGTACAAAGGAGGATTTTGGAGTGATGATGTTCATGAGGTTTTCTTTTTAATGAATAAAATTCATTCTAGAGAAGATACAAGATGTTTGATTGATTTTATTATTTAAAACTTTTTGCTCATTAGATTAGAAGTTTTGCATGCATTTAGGACAGCTTCATCCTGTATAGACATAATTTGGGAATCATGCCACTTTTTGAGACCACGTAGCAATGTTTATTACTCATATTTATTAAAATATTTTATATATTGCTAATTAATTTTTTTTCTGCTTTTTTTTCTTTTTTCAAGGACCCTGTGTATTTTCCTTTCTCAAATTTGTACATAATGATGGGGTTTTTTTAATATTCAAAGGACAGAATGGATTTGTTCTACATCTGGTAGGATTGCTTCTTTTTTTCAATGGAGTCATTGCTAGGTGATATAAGATGATGTATCTACAGGATAAACACTTCGTCAATAAAAGTTAAGGTGTGATATAAGAAGATGAAAAAGATACTGTGAATTCTATAAAAAAGGGTGCTGCTGGGTCAAGGACATTGTCCTTTTCATATAGATAAGCCAAAACTGAGTTGTCTTTCCTGAAGCTGGCTTTGAGCAGAGTCAAGTTTTTCTGTCTTTGGCTTTAGATGCATGGGGAAAGAGTATTTTACTTATTTTTATTATTTTATTATATACTTATTTTCATTGCAGCACTAGCCATTGGTATTATGTTGCTACTGCTTTATATAGATAAGCAAATTACAGAAACTAGTTCAAGAAAAGTGAATGCTCATATTAAGAGAAGCATAGTCTCTTCTAGCCTGGAGGCTGGAGATGCAAGAATTCCTTTCTGTTCTGGGTCACACACTCAGTTTCTTCTGTTTATTAGACAAAGGTAGGAGATTGCAGCCAGAAATTGCAAAGTAACCCAGATTTTCAAGCGGCAGTTTTGAGAAATGAACAACAAAAATGTTTTAGAGACCATAGGATGGTATCAGTTTATAGGAGTTTCTAGAGAACTTTTTGTAATGAAGATATGTTTCCTGACTGCAATCCTGAGATTTACATTGACTGTTTCATCACCTTGTCTTGTCCCTCTTCCAAACAGGGAGAGAGATGTTTGCAGATAGAGCAGACCTATAACAAAAAGTAATGCATGGCTGGTTGCTCAGCACATGCATTTTCATGTGATTGTAGCCAAGGATGAATGAGTGGGTTATTCATGCCCTCTCTAAAGTAAATTTGCATTTATGAATTGGCAGGAACAGACATATCCTCAGGATGACTGTTAAAGTGTGGGGTGCACCACCAGGGGCTTCAGTGACTGAGCTGTCCATGGATCTTATTAAATCCTAGGGACTAAAAAGGCTCAAAGAACCTCGTTATAGTTTCATGAAGATTAGATTTTTGCCGTCTTTACCTGAACTGGTTTTCTCTATATCCTGTGTGTAATCCTGTGATTTCTCAGTTTGCTCACAGAGTGAGAGCCTCAAGTATGAGTAACCCTTAGGTTAAACATACCTTATTATCATAGTCCGAGCTCCACTGGAGTATTTCATTGAACTATCGACGATGAAGAAAAGAAGACAAACTTCTGGAGCAGCACCCCTTGCTTTGTCAGGGCAGCACATTGTGTACACATCTATTACTGTTATTAAGCCAAATAAGAAAGTCAGTGCAATAATATTGTGAATTTAAAAAAAAATTTCCTAAGTTGTTCAATATGCATATAAAGATTATGTGGTCGTATTATATTGTTTCATGCTGCAAAATCCTACTGTAAGTACTAATGGCCCTCTAAAATGGAAAATTATTAGAAAAGGCCCTTCCAGCTGCATAAAAAATTTATATTAAAAAGTAAGAACACAGATGCAAATAGACTGTCTGCCAGCCTCTCACAGAGGGAACCATGAATTTGAGACATCTCCATACTGTAAAACAAATCAAAATATAGCACAATGCATTCTGTCTTTTGAAAAAAAAAAATCTTGTTTTGGGTTTTTTTTGCATTTATGCATGCTTTCAAAGTACAATAAGGGAAAGTGAAATTTATTTTGGCTACAGGTAATAACCCGAAGATTAAAATTTTTCTTCTTAAAGCTCCTGTAAGCAAACAAAGAAGAGACTGTCTGTGAATATACAAGATTTGACGTCAGCAAAATTTGAGATTTTGTTTATATTTATCCAAATAATCTTTATTCAAATTGGGAATAATTTGTACCTATAATAATAGGTTGTAAAATCTTTGTTGTTTCTTCAGGTAATATCCATCATTTCTGAGAACTGCTGAAGTTTCAGGAAAAAAACCCAGCAATACAAAAAATAGCAGAATGATAAAATAAGAGTTATGCCCCTTATATAAATTTTATCATTTCATTGACATGCCACTCCTGCTTCTACAGGTTAGCATATTAATCACAGATAATACTTTTTATAATCTAAATTGTATCATAATAGCTTTTTAGAGTCTATGGTGATGATTTTGTTGAGAGCCCTACTTTATGTAAAAATTCTTAAGTATCCTGTTTAGGGGATTCTTCCCAAGACGGGAGAGCTAAAAAAAAACCCCTCTAACCTCTTTGAAGGAAATGGATACTTAAATAGAGAGAAATTATGAATCCAATCCCTCCCCACACCCAGATTGGATTCCCTTGACTTGCACCTGAAAGGAAACATTGTCTTTCTGAAGGTAAGAACTGAACGTGTGCTACTTCCTCCCCATTCCATTTTAAATAGTAAATACAGCCCGATGATTTGTTACTTTGGCATACCTTCATTTAGGTATATATTTTTTTAGCTTCTTAGAAAAATAACTTCTGTAACACAGAGGCTTCCCTGAACATTATTTTTTAAAAATGACACAAGGTTCTTTGAAGATTTTTGCTGAGTTGTTTGGGACTTTTGAGGTCAATTTTAAACAAGAGGCTGAAACTATCTGGTAGTCACTTGTTTATTCCTTCTGTTTGGGAAATGCAGATGATTTTAGTTTCTGTTGGAGACTACGTGTGCCATGCTGTATATATGAAGTTGGCGCTTATTACAGCATGTTAAAAAGCAAAGTTGTATCACTTTACCTCAGCTTCTAGATTCAGCAAATTAATTATAATGCAGGTCACGTAGAGTATGGACCTTTAAGTGAAAGTATATTTCAGATACAGAAAAAAACAAGCCAGTAATTGGAATCCAATTTACCATGTGTTGACCGCAGCCAAGGACTTTATTAAGTCACTGTAGCAGGGTAGCACGGCAATATCACACTTGTTTGACATTTTGGCCAAGTCTGGCAGATGTTTTCAACTCGTTGTCAATCTCAAATATGTTTTAATGAGTTTCAAGTGGCCGGAGCTGGCCGCTGCAGATGTCACTGTTACTGAAACCATGAAAATAATCTCTGGGGCAATGACAGAATGGAAGATTCTTCTGTGTAAATGGTGTGTCAGAAGAAATGCTAACTAGTATCACAAGTGCTATTCCAGAGGATAATCCTCACCTTTTCAACAAGCTGAGCTTGTGCAAAATCAACTGGGTTTATGGGAATACCCCAAATTATAGAAGCATTTGATTCTTGAAAATACAGCTGAAATTTCAGAAGAGAGAGTTATTCAGGGTTTCCTGCTCATTCTTGTTTCTATGCTACTCAGAAAAATCATTTGTGGAAAAATAAATTTTCCTGCTTCCACATCTGTGTCTGGGTAGGAGTCAGATGAACAGAATCATATTGACATGGAAACAAAATTTTTTTCTATTTTGCTGAGCAGAAATGATGTTGACTCTTCAATTGCAAGGATATGGTAGAGTCAAAATAGATCAAGTGGAAAGCTGCTCTTCATAGCACTGGTGTGGCTGGACAGGAGAGATGCACTCCAGAGCAGATCAGTGGCATGGCTGAAATACAGGGTGATACCTAGGGTGGCAGTCCATTTCATTCCTCACTCTGATAAAATTTATTAAATTCTCTGCTGGGCAAAAGACCAACACAATGTAAAATGAGTTTTGGGCAAACCCAGTTTCGGTAGATTGTCATGAGTAAAGTAGACCTATGTAAAAATTGGGGAAGTGGTTGATTGAGTCTTTTTATTACAATGTTCTCTTAATTTCCCATCTGCCTGAATGAATATATTTTTCTGTTCTTCCTAGCTCTGTCTTCTTTTTTTGCACAACATATGCAGTTTTAGAAGTCCAGTATATAGTAGGACGTATTTTGATATTTTGATGCATTAAAAATTTAATAAATTTGTAAGAAAACACTTGCTATGAAGAATGGCTAAGTTCTTTTCATCCTACTTAAAACAAGAGCATGTTTATCCCTGAGGAGAAGATAAATTTTGAAGACAAATCATTATTCTCTTCACTGGTCAGCTAGCTGTGAGTACCATTATATCATTTAACTAATTTGTTAACAGCCAGACTGAAACACCATTAAATTTCCCAGTGAAGTCACAATATTTCAAGCCTAATCATCTTGAAGAAAAAAACTATGTCCTAGAAATTCATCATTTATAGGTCTGTTAGTTTATCTGTCAATTACAGTAATACTTCATGTATATGTAGTTCAGAAACAAAAACTTAGTTCCAATACAGTTGTCTGGGCAGTTTCTTTCTTTTTCTTTTCGCAGGTTTTTTGGTAGTGTTTTGGTTTTCCATGTTTCTTTGTCACCTGAGTAACTCATGCAGGTGGTGAGAAACTCTTCATAATAGAGAGAAGAAAATGTTTTGGAAGGATGAACCTGTAGGTTCTTTGTTAATTGTCTTTGCTGTCATACTGGTCAAGGTATTCTTTGCAGAAGCCACATGTCAAATGGAGTTAAGTATTGAACAGGGTATGACATTAAGTTTTATGTAAGAATTGCTTGGAATTGAGCATGCTCCAAAACATCCTTTTAAAATGTAAATAACTCACTAAGAGTGCTACCTGGAAGCTCCACCTGCTTTAATGACTGTATGATGTCAGGGCAAGAGGGAATTAGTTGGGAAGAGAAGATGGCCAAAGCATTTATTGGTTTTAGGGATCATTTTAAAGAATCATTCCAAATTTTATCTCTGGTTTACCAAATAAACCAGTACCTACAGATTTTTTCAGAATATTTTTACTAATACCAAAACCACAAAAATGCGCTTTTTGCAAAACAGCTTGAGTAAATGTCTGTGATGTACCTAAAATTATAGTATATAGACACTCAGAAGGGAAGAAACATTCAGAAGAAACTTGGAATTTGGTTCTCGTATATCAAGGTTATCAAGGAGGACACAAATTTATCAAAGGGTTTATTTTAGTTTCTTAAATAACTAAACTATGTAAGTATAGAAGGATATAATTTAAGAAATTACTGTATATTATTAGGTGATTTAACTTCTATATTAGATATCACAATGTCACTGAAAATTGTTCCTTAAACCAAGCTCTTTAGGAATATGGTCATTTGGCTGTTGCTTGTATCAAGCTTGTTTAAACCACATAACTAATTTTTGGACTTTTCTTCTTCCATCTTTACTGTTATCATATGAAGCACACCCTATTCATGGTTGGAACATGACAATGAGAAGTACATAACCAGAGGTACGACATAAATCCACAAGACTTCCTTGCAGCCAGCTACAATGGAGAAAATAAACAAGTGCTGAAGTGGTTGCAGCAGGTTTGGAGGTAAGAGGACAAATAGGGAATAAGTGCTGTTTCCAGAAATTTGCTGTTTGCAAATTTTGATATTCTACTGCACAGTAATTAGTAACACCATTCTTAGGTAATCACAACCTATCAAAATCAAGTACACACTTTATTACTTTATCTTCAGCCCAAAGAAGAAAGGACAAATTTCCAATCTTTTAAATCTGTTTCACTGCTCTGTTCACCTGTTCTCTTGAAAGCTTGCATAAAAAAACAGCCAAGTTGCTTTTTCACTACCATAATTCAAGAACAGTACATTCTGACTCAGTTACTGTGAAAGCATATCTCTGAGAAGTTCAGCATTAGAAATCTGGGTTCGTGTTTTCACTGGAATAAACTATACTTTGTGTTTCAGTTTATAAGAAGAAAACCCAAGCATTTTCTTGAGAAGGCCCTGGTGCTTTTGAAACATGTGCTGATTAGTACTGGTGTGTCACCAGCTGGAACTACTTAAACTAGAGAGCACTTTTTATTTTTCCCCTCTCCTTTGGTAATTGGCAAGTATATTTTCTGCCTATAATCAATGGCTTTTATATTCTGAGTAATATTTTTAAGTATGAAGAAATATTAGAGCAGCTAGAGAAGATATTGATTTTAAGTAGAAAATACTCTTTCCAAATAACACTCGAGATGACTGAAATAAAAAGAGAATCTGTGACATCACTAATACGGCCAATAGAACTGTCACTTGGTAAAATAATGAACATGAGTAAATGTGGTTCTCAATTTATCTTCTACATGAACCATGGCACACACACAAGGGAAGGATCAAAGGAGGCGTCACATACAAAGACCAATCTCTTGAGCTACTAAGTGGAAAAATCCCAACTGGATATTGCATAACAGAGCATCAGATGTTCTGTTTGGTTTTAGGAAGAAAATTGGAATGGCAAATATAACTTTTACTGTCCTGAAGGCTAACAGGTAGTTAACAGCCCATGGATAAATATATGTGTTGCTGTACAGTTCTAGTACATCACAGCTGATGTTATTTCAGTCTATCCACCATGGTCTTGTTGAGCACCACAATCTGTATTCCCAGTGATGCTTGTTAAGAACTGATTATTTTAGCTAATATTGGAAATACAGGATGGAGAGTAATGGGAGCAAATTTCTTGGAGGTCATGTATCCATCTGAGAGCCTGCTCAGTTTAACGGAGGTCAAGAGAAGAGCCAACACTCTGTTCTGGTTGCTTTTTTTTGTCATAAGTGCTATCTGGCTGTAATGTATCTGTGTTATCATCCAGAAAAACTAAATAGATTTTTTTTCTGTTCATAAACTTTGCTTTGTGAAAGCTCTGGCAAAAGGGAGAGGAATTAAAGATTTCCTTTTTTTTTTTTTTTTTTTTTTCTGATATGGCAATTTTGGAAATATCTTTGCATTCTTGAGGAAAAAGTTACTTTCTAAACTGATGGACCAGCAGTTTCTAGACTAGTAATCTGAACATGTCCAGTGATAGTCTTATTGATCTTACAAATTCCAAAAATCTCAGAGGAAATGGCTCATGAGAAGAGAGAAGGCCTGAAAATAATGAGAGATCTCACCTCTTGAGAATTACAAACCTCAACACCTGGATTTTAAGTAGAGGCTTTCATTTGTCTGCAAATCAGCTTACCAAGAAAAACACTGAAGTGATAGCTTAGCACCCTACCATGTCCACAGCCTGGTTGCTGCATTTTTGAAGTACTTGAAGCACAAATGTCTTATCTCCCATTCCATTCCCAAGTGTACACCCTGCAGCTGAATCTAGAAACTATGAATGTAGGAACATCATAGGAAGAGCTGGTGAATGCACAACCCCCCAGTTCTCTCTAAAAGATGTTTCTGTAAGATTTTAGGGTTGTCATAAAAGATTTTCTCTTTAGCCTCAACCCTCTATTTAAAAATTGCTGCTGCCTAAATTTTATAGGAGGGAGATCCATGAGAACTGGCCTGGTTTCCTTCTCTGCAGGTGGCCCTGTGCTCCTGATGAATATTTTATGAGTGATAAACAGGAAAAGAAATACACTAAGGATATACAGTGAAGGAACTGCCACACCAACCTCTGTCCATTCAGGGGTACTTCTCTGAAAAAAATGTAAGATATAAATTGCAGCCTATTGTCAGGTATTATTATAAATTTCCACCTGTGATATGTAACTGAATTTCACAAAAAGAAATCTGTCACTATGTCAGTGATCTTCTGCATGAACAGCAAAGGTGGAATTTCCAGTTAGCATTGTCTGCACAGCTGGAGCTAGATGATTGACAAGGGAAGAGGGAGCATGCATGACCAATGATGTTTTGTGATCTGTAAATGTTATTAAGTCTCTTGTAACTACTGAGCACCTCCCCTGTTCGCTTTTGTGAAGCTTCAGTGTGCCTGCTCCTGTGCTTGGCAAAGATCTTGTCCTCTAATCAGATGAACATTTCTGGTTTAGTTTTGTTTCTGTCCTTAATCTGAGGCTGGTTTCTAGGAAGCCATGACCTGCTGCAGATGAGGTGGGTATCTCATTAGAAGGCTGTTTCTTTTTCCCCATGAGTGGCTCTGTGCTCTAGGAAAACTACACAAGTGCCACGTACCATGGAATGTAGTTTGAAGACTTTGTTGGTCTAGAATTTATGTAGTATATCAACAGAGGAAGACAGGCCCCCAGATATTTAAGAGACTCAAAATATTAAGACATAAGGAAGTGAAATCTCCTGCCTTTCTTCTTTGGCTCTCACTATCAGGGCCTTTGGAATGAAGTTAAAGTAACTCAATAGAGTAAAATTGGCTCATGACATTTCTTTGCACTTTGTTTGAAGCAGAAGGCTGATGAGCCTTTGAATATGTGACCATCTTGATATGTAGGTTTTAGAGCAAAGAATTAACGATGTTTTATAACCTCAGTGGAAAGAAGCTTCAGTAGGCTGTGCTGACAAACCCTCTTTTGATATTTGAAAATGGAACAGCCAAAGAAAGATTTAAAAAAAAAAATATGCTACAGGCTTCATCTTGCAAGCTTTCATGAAAAGGTGAGATGAAAGAGAGCAGATGGATTTATCTTTTTGCTTAGCAGCAAAACTACGAATCATATTCATATAAACAGATCTCTCAGCCAACTACAGCTTGACAGTAATTCTGTAAGATTTATCAAGTCAAGGGAAGTGATTAGGTCTGATGTCAAGAAATAATATGAAAATAGGATATTTCATGTGATTTCAATATTTCAGAGTTGAGTCCATTAAATACAACTTTCTGATGAAAATGCTATCCTGTGTTGCAAAAATTTTCATCTTCATATATTCTCTACAATGCTGCAAAATTCTTATACCATTCAAATACTCATTTTCAGTAATCTTAAATGCTACTGAAATAATTCTCAGAGTGCAGATAATATGGTGACTGAATTTTTATTTAATGGTCAAGGTGAATTTTAAGCTTTTAAGACAGTTTTCTTTGATACAAATCCAAAAAGGTCTGTTTTACATATAAAGGCCATGTATACAATACTCTCTTGAAATGCAAAAGCATCAGAAAAAATGCATGGTGTAAGATACTAAGAGAGATGCATCACAGTCTTGCTTTCGTCTTTCTGTGACACACAAAAGTAGGTCTGCAATGCCATAAAAAAAAAAACTGAGGCATTTTCTGTTTCATCAAGGCTCTCAGATATAATTCATTCTAATGAAATACGTCTAAGCCTCTAAAATGGCAAATTTCTATTTATTGAGTTCTACAAACCATCTATTTAAATGGGGCTAGGTTCCCACGGACTGTGTCTTAGAAGCTTCTAACTCTCGTTGACTCCGTAGGAATCAGATATCTAATATGCTTTGGTAGGTTTGACTTCTTTGACAGATTTCACCACATATATAATTCGGAATTTATTATTTACCTAAGTCCTGTTTTTATGAGTGATTTAAAACCAGTTTGAATGAAAAGACAATAATAACCTTGCCTTCTCAAAATCACATATGTACCTAAATCCTGTTGATTTTACTGGAAATTGGGTAGGTAAATGACTTCTGGATGGGATTACTTTTAGGCTTTTCATGTTAGTTACCAGCATATATTAAATAAGGGATGTGTGGAAGAGTTGTATTGCTTTGTCTGCTCGTATTATCTCTCATTACTATTGTATTAACTCTTGTACTATTTAAAGCACACTGTTCTTTTTGGAAACATTTACGTGGTTTGTGTAATGTCTGATTCAGCTATCATATGCCTTTGAAAGGATTAACTGATAGCCCAAACCACAGCATCAGTAGAGAAGGTCCTTGCTGATGAACCTGGAAGATCAGGCCTGAACACAGAGCATGCAGTGCTAGGGAAGGTGTGCTGCAAAATCGCATTTACAAAAACATGGCAGGTGGGGACAGCTTGTGCACAAGAAGAGTACTGGGCATGCCAGGGAAAAAACTGGCACTAAAATCTACAGAAATCTACTTCAACTACTGTTGTTGAAGTGCACAAACGCTGTAAACTGAGTGCCCAGTTGCAGGAGCTCCAACAAAACTTTTTTAATGGGGGTTTGCTGATATTACAATACTAAGTCACATTTGTTCAGCTTGAAGCTGATGACTGTAATTTAGGATGAAAGAAAAGGATACCAAATCTGGCAGGTTCTTTCTAATGGCACTGATCTCAGGCAGAGTAATCTCTCTCCTAGTTATACTGAAGAATAAAAATCAAGAATTTTTATAATGAGGATGAAATCTGTGAGAACATGAATAGCATTAGTGATGCTAGGAGTGTCTTTAGGGAGAGAATGATTAATTGCAATCCTTCTCAGTTACCTCTTTCCCCATGGAAAAACTGTGTTATTAAGATTAGATTGTCGTGGTCTAGGAATGGTATTCCCCAGTTTAGTGTTCCCACTGAAACCCTCCAAACCATGCACCGCTCAATCACTCTCCCTTCTCCAGAAAATTATGTGAAGTGGTATAGAATAAACTCTGGGTCCTATCCATGCCCCCTCTTGACTACTGCAAAAATTACCCCTGTCCTGGCCAGAACCAGGACACAGATACAAGCAAATTCCTCTGAGTAGGTTTCCAAACTACACTCTCAGAGGGATGGTATTTTTCAAAGCAGGTATCTCAAGTTATATTCCTAATCCTCAACCAGAGTTCTGAATGAACCATATAGATATGCTTCAATTTAAATCTTACAAAATTTCCCCAAAAAGTTTCTTTCAGGTGAAATATGACGGACATGGGTGAGCTTTTGTTTTTCTGGGGCATATTACGGAATACTTACTATTAGATATTGTCTGACAATTGTATGCTTGGCTGATACAGAGAGGAGTAAGTGGTGGGGGGAACTCCTTGAGAACTTGAACTATATAGGTAACAAATTTGTTATCTATATTGATAACATAGATAACAAATGCTTTATTAATGTCATGATCTGGTTATTAAAATCCTTATAGTGACGCCTCTGCCAAAATCAAGGTGCAAATGAGACAATATGGCAAAGTCAGTAGTGCAGATTTTTATTTAACAGAAAATTGTGAGGTAAAGAGAGATAGAGAGAAACAGGGAATAAGAGTGCAAAGGGATATAGTCACCACCTGTTGGATCCCACGACTTGATGCAATTTCGACGTCTAATAGTCACTGTCTCAACCCACCAGAGGTGAGGAAAGCCCACCAAAACTCCAAATTTCCATGGGTTATATCTGCTCGGGTTTGGGAGGGAACACCCAAGTACCTCCCCTAGGGTGGGGAGTTTCACACTTAGTGATGTAATGCTGTGGATCAGGAGACGCTTTGGGAATATTTGATGGTCCATGATACCTCCTAAGACACCACAGCTGCCTTTCATGTTACCAGTTGAGTCACTTATGTCCTATCTGCAGATATTAATGACTCAAAAGATCTCACAGGAAGCCTTAATGCTTTCTATGTTTTGTACCGAGGAGTGAGGTGATCCTTTGTGCATCTACTTGAAGATACCTGGTTTTTGTTGGTTTATGACGTTTTGGAAAGACTAGAGTAAAACCATGATGTTAATTCTTAACGATGTCTTGAGTGAAGACAGAGCCTTTCAGCCAAGACTGGGAATATTTGAACACAAATTTACCAAGTTACTCAGTGACACAATCTTCTTGCTTTGTGGTGTAGGTATAAAAGGACTTGAAAAACTAATGCTGCTTTTTTCTTAAGTACCTTCATCAGTACTTAGAAATGTAGGAAAAAAGATTTGTCACTTTCAGAAGGCCTGAAACGTAAATGAGTGACAAATGATCTTAGTAGAGATTATAAAGGAATAATTAATGGTGCGATATGCTGAAATGAATATGTGTGTCAGGCTGCAAATGCATTCATGGAACTATCTTTTATCTTCAGGAACGTCTTTCATGGTGTTCTGAATATGGATGATGAGTACTTAGATCAATCTATTTTGTTGAAATTTAAACTGTGCTTTTGCTTTCTTTTTTTCTATATTTCTTTTTTTTTTTTTAATATGCAGTATAACCACTAAATTAATTTCCCTTCTAAGAGAGTTCTTACAAATCTCATTTTTACACATGCCATAATAATTTTCTGGGGATCAAAGACTGCGATCATTAGTAAAAAGTCTTCAAGGCTTTGTGAATTCCAGATCATGCAAACAGCAAATGAGGAAGTGTTGGTATTTGTCGGTGAATTCCTGGCATTGCAGTATATTGTCCTGGACTGACATTGCTGTAGATGTCTCCTGAATTGTAAATTACCATTTTGATTTAATAATACCTAAGAGCAGATGTCAAAGATAAACAGTTGTGCTGATAGAAAATTTTACTTTGCATATTGATCTCTTAGAAGCCCACGTAACAAAACTGCCAATGATTTATATTCTCTCTGCAATATAGAAACGAGATTTTGAGTATTTGTGGTGCAGCGTGGTTACTTTGCAATACCAGCAAGTGGCTTACCTACCTTTGCTTTTTTCTTTTCTTTTTTTTTTTATGCTCATGCTATTCTTTCCAGTTGCCCTAGAAGGATGTGTTCCTCTTTTTACACCCCCTGCAGTAATCTGTTAATAACGAAGCCAAAAAGTAGGCCTGCCATTGGTTTACTGTGTTGTGTGAAATTAGTTGCTGACAGCCTACACATCTGCTGCCTAAAATGGCATTTTTTTGTCTGACAGCTCTTTAATTCTTGTCTCCTTAAGCAGTACTGAGGTCCTCAGTGCACTACAGAAACATCAGAAATCAGCCAAGTTTTGAATACTTACAATATGGTTGTTTAACATGCCCATGGTGTTGTTTGTCAGCTATTTGTTTAATTTTGGGATTTTAATTTAAATTTTAATACTGCTTAAGAGCATTTTCAGAGCTCCTACTAGGAAAATCATTATCCAGAGCTTGGTTAACATACATGTCTTGCTATGGAACGTACCATCAAAAATATGAACTTTCAAGTGTTTTTGGTGATAGTCAGAAACTAATTCATATGGCAGAGAAAAGGTGCTGGTCTAGCAATGTGTTGGTCTGTCAATACGGTTTTTGCTGTCAAGCTTTACTCAGAAAAAACATATCTATAAATGCCCTTTCTATGAATATATAAATTCACCTTCTATTTACATTTCCTATTTACTAACAGGGGTTGAAAAGAAGCTGAAAAGAAGCTAAAAAGAAAGAGTTGTTTTTTTCCACTTATTTGCTTCCCTTTATAGTTCTGCTCTTTAATTTGTATCTGTTCATGAAGCTTCATAGCTTCCCAATGTTTACTTGAGAGACATCAATACATTGATCTATGGTATTTCTGTAAACCTAACTTTTCTACTATATTTTATTTTTGGTCTTTAAAAACTGTGTGTTTGGGTCTCACCTCGACTGAGGTGTGCTGAGAGGACACAGATTCAGCAGGGTAGAATGAAAGATGTCCCTTAATTTCTGAGTGGATGCCATGTACTCAAGCTTTTGTCCTGATATTGCCTAGGTGGTTTTGCATGTTAGAAAGACAAAAATTTTGACAAAATGTATGTGAAGAGTTTTCACAGCAATCATTAATATTAGGAAAATTCAGCAAGCCTAGTTAACAGGTCTGTTTCTCTAAGGTCACTTTCTGGTTTTCATTGATTTATTATAACACATGCAGAAGAAAGGGCAGAGGAAACATGTAATCTAATGTGGCAAGACCTGTTTGGAAAAGAGAGAAACCGATTTATTTAGCACAAAGGAAACATAGCCATGTAGAGAGTTTTACATACGGTAGTAGCTTGAACGTGTCTAGTTTTGCTGCTACTTTAGCATCGCTGTTGAAGTATAAGGTAGTTTAAAAAATAAAAAAAAACAATTTTTGTCTCAGTGGAAATCAGTGTGTTGCAAGTAGATGACAGTGTAATCTGCAGACTGACAGATATTTTGACTCAGTGGAGATCTTTAGAGCGAGGAGGTGCAAGAATCTAAGAAGCCAGCCTGTCTGCCTCCCCACATGGCATTATGAAAGAAAGGAGGATAATTCTGAAGTGGCCTACAGTGGTAATTGTATGATATATCTCAACAGATTGAGATGTCATGTAGCAGCTCTGCTGAATTTAAATTGTCAGTATTGCATGCAAGTTTATGCCTTTTCTTGGAGTATGAAGTGTGAAAATGAGATGGCTAGGTGTCTAAATCACATAAATGACTATTTTGTATGTCACTGTTGCAGATAAAAGCCAGTAACAGCAAATAAAATAAATGCCCTAAAATACATTTTTAAATCAAATAACTTACTCTTTTTTTTATCTCTACTGATGACAGTTTATTAAGAGAGCTAAAATAACAACATACAGCTACTTATTGAAGTGTGTTTTCACAGCAGTACAATAGGGAATGCCTTGCCTTTTTCCCTTTACTGCTACCAGAATTTAAAACATTATTCTGCATCCTTTACCTTGAGAATTTTAGCCCATGGAGTCTTAAGCATTTGAGGAACCGAGGGGTATCTGGAAACTGTAACCAGAGAAATGACAGCTGACAAAGGAAAGTGTCCAGCTGCAAGAATTCATCTTTAAAAAAAAAGGTCTTTCTATGTTGCTGCTCAAAGATGTGGTTCTATGACCCTTAAATATGATTTCTTTGATGAGATATTTTCCTGTCAGGTGTGGACTAGCCAGAGAAATTAAGCTGTATTCACACTTCAGACCTTGTTTGCTGTTTAACAGGCGCAAGTTAAATGAAAAGTTTACACTTCTTGCAAAGTTTTTAAAAGTTGGGGAAGTAGTGAAGCAAAAATATTTTATTTTCATTGCTTAGCATATCCACCTCTGCTAAGCTATTGATACAATGAAGCAAATGCTTTTTAGTACCCTTTAGTGATGCAGGCCCAAAGTATTTATTCTTTATAGCTCTCCCTATTTTGATCCCTGCTGATCTCCTTTCCCACATACTCTTCCTTTTAATAGTACATTAAGACTTCACAGCCAAGAGAACTATTTGGTAGTCTTTGACTGAATGCTCTCTGTCACAATACAAATTTATGAGACTTAGCTATGAAATTGCATTTGGTTAAATACAAACTTTTGACATTTATGGTTGGAAGGAAAGGCCTGTTTGAGAAAAGCTATGTCATTTTGTGTCTTATGTCTGCATATGGCAGCATGCCTTCTCTCAAGAAAAAGGCTCCTTATGAGGCCATGTTTTTAAATACACATTAGTTTGGTTATTTGGCAATGGTCTTAGTAGATGTACCTTGAATTTGTGAGGCCAGTGTCTCTCTGTTTATTGTTTGGCACGAACATGTTTTGATGAAGGGTATAGTTTAACTCAAACTTTGATTAAAGGCTATTTCAATTTTTGCCAAGTTGGTTGCTTGGCAAAATGTCAGCATTAAATCAGCAGTTTAGGCATATAAAACAGCCCCTTTTAAGCCAGTGGTGTACAGTGGGTCACATTTAGCAATGGCTTAGCTCTAATTGATTCCCTGGAAGTGCATTTAGGTTTAAGTTGGCTCATTATTTTAAGCTAAACCTGTGTTATTTGCATAGAGAGCATGGTTAGGGTTTGGGGGCATGTAACTGCTGTATCACAGCTCATGAATGATGTAGAATGAAGTTCAGTTGCCAAGATTTTTTAGTTTTTTCTTTTTTTAATTCTTCCCTTAGGGAATATTTGCTAACCATGTTGGAGCTTTAAAGCCCAACTCTTTTATTTTAAAATCCTGGGCATCCCAATAGTGTTCAGATTGTGTTTTATCAATATTTCTTTAATTTCAGGAGATGGCTTTGGTACCATCCCTAAAATTAAACTGTGATCTGTGTGGGAAAAGATATGGAGGGACATGTTTGGGAAGCAATACCACAAGGCCCATGTTTTATGATTCCTTCTCAAGTCATAAGGTGATGAAGAGCATGGTGTAAAAGACTCTAGTTACTCTGTGACTGTTATCAGCATTATGTAAATATATTTAATTTTAAGTAATAATATCATTATATAAAATGAGATGGATTAAGTGTTTGTACAGCTGCTGCATGACATTTTTGGTGCTCATTCTCAGTAATTATCAATTGTTTTATATTAAGTGACAGCATATCTGTCTTTGTAGCTTTAAATGACACATTCTTTGAAAAATTGTAATTTAAAGTACTGCAGATATTTTCATCAGGGCCACCAATATCATGTTACAGATAAATAACCCTTAAGAGATATTTTTTTTTGGTGGGTTTTTATTGTTTTGAAATTGGTCAGAGTTTCATCAATAAATGAGTAATGATAACTTAAAAGTTCTGTACACTGCTGTGGTGATGGGTGAGGAAATGTAACTGCCTGTCACCCTGCAAGTATTCTGCTGCCTTGAGGTGGGACATTTCACATGTTGCTCTCTCTATTGAAATAAATTCTTTCTCTGGCTAATGGGCCTTGCCTTATGTGAGCAGAACCAAAAAACAAAGGAACAATAATGATGTAATGATGTTTAATAGCACTGCAAAGGCCTGAGAAGGCACTGCTAGTGTGCATGCTAACTGAGCATTTAGCAGAAAGAGAGGACTGCCTATATACAGTGCACAGAATTCTGGGAAATAATAGAAGTACAAGTTCAATAGACTCCTAATTAATGTTGTTTGTATGTAGTATTTATGGCTGTTTGTGACTTCTGTATTTATGTGACTTGATAGTATTGAAGTCATATTTTGGAAAAGATAATAGATTAAATTTTTTTCTGGTAATTGCCCTTAATACTTTAATAAATAGAAAATGCAATGGGATAGCACCAACCGTTTAATTGATGTCTTTTGATTTAAGAGAGAAAAATTACCAAATGCACAGTTAATGACAGTTGACAAAAACCTGGATAAAAGAGTGAGACAAGCCCTTTCTTCTGGAAATAATGGAAAAATGCCAGTGGAATTCCTGGGGCAGGATGTTACCTTAGGTGTACAGGTTATCTTTGAAAATTCTGTCTTTTACAGATCCAGACTAGAAGCGCAGAGCTTAAATTTTTGATATTTTCTCTGTGCAACTTATGAGTGTGTCTCTATGCGAGCTATGAGTTTATGCAACAATTCATTTGTGAAATAGTTTTGAATGAGAAGATTAGTTTAAAATTTTTTTAATTGTAAGAAACTGTAGTCTTCTATAAACCCAAGCTTGCTAAGGTATTTATTGTCTGTTTTGCAGCTGATATTCACAAAGCATGGAGTATTTGGTGTCAGAGATTATTACCCTGTTTTCATATTTCAGCCAGATTTTACTAATGGTTTCTGAACTCATTGACAATTGGGATAGCATGCTACCTCTGCTTCCCTTAAAAAACTAAGCAAAAAATTAAACTCCAGCTAAGCTATATCTAATCTGGCAGAAAATTTCCTTCTTTGTTCTCTTGTGTTCTTCCAGCCTTCCCCTGCCCTTCCCTCCCTTCCCAAAAACTGATGTGTATATCAAGATATCCAAAACTTTTCTACATATCTCAAGGAAAAAGACAGCAGTTACGCAAAACAGGCTGGAAACCAGTAGGTTTCTCCTGCCTTTCTTTTTTATTTGTTTCCTTATGATGCAAAAAGCTGAATTTTCTTTAGAGTGACTAAAAAACTACTTCATAAATAATTCTTAAAGGCACCGGGTATTATCTTAGATAAATGTCCTGATAGACCTGAGAAAGCTGTCTTGCTTTGATACAAGGTTTATGACTAGGTGAAACTGGGAAGCTCTTTGTTCTCTTTTTTTTTTTTTTTTTCCTCCTGAAATTGCTTCTGGGCTTTTAATGCTATTTGGGGGGGGAGCTGACTTATACTCCTGCCCTGTTATTGTGTGTAAAGATTTTTCTCTTCTTCAAATTGTGAGAAGTACTTTTTGTAGGCATTTCTCATGCATGAGAAGCTTCCTTGTGAATGACTCTCGAATCAAAATATGTCCCTTTTCTGTGCTGTTCTAAAATTTCACAGTTACTGCACTTCTTATCATGTATTATTATAATGATGCTTTACACTCTTTTCAGTGCAACTACTTCAGATAAGCTCCTTATAACTAAGAGTCAGGCTCTTAGTGTTTAATTTTTTTTTTTTTTTCAGAGAGCTTGGAGCAGCATTGCTAGGACAGTCACCATTTGGAAAATGTATAAGCTGTCAAGCTCAGGTCTAAATTGTACAGATTTCTTTCCAGTTATGTCTCTGTTATTTGTCCATGGGGTTGTGATAATTGTGTAGTGTCCCCCAAATCATCATGAAAATAAAACATTGGCATTACTAGCATGAAAATTCATGAGGCTGGAACTTTGAAAAACTCAGCAAATAATGCTCTTTTCCGCAACCAAACAGTTCCATGTCTTTGTGCAAGCCAGTAAAATGGCACTGGAATTCAGAGCTGGTGAAGAAAAGAACAAATTCCGATGCCATTGTGGTTGATAGTGAAACTTCCCTGGACCAGGGTGTCTACAGACTTGCTCAACATTTACAGAACTAGTAAGAATCCTCTGTCTCTTGTGGTTTTCCTACAGAACAACTGAAAATTTCATAATGAAATATTCAGTGCTCAGGAACATTAACTAATGAGGTGAAGCCCAATGCCTGTGGCTAGTTTTTGGCTCTGTTAGGTTGATATGGATCATTCAAAATGTTGGCAACATCAACAAGTCCTGGCTTTTTGAAATTTCTATTTGAAAATATCGACTGATGGAAGGAGAAGAGAGAAAGTTTATCAGGTGTTCTGTGGATTCTGCTTATTAAGTTCAGTGCAGTCATCTATTTCCTTTTTCTCCTATGTCCTGTCATCTGAGTTCTTAGCCATCCATTGGCTCTAGACTTAAACTATGTGCTTTTGATCTATGCTTTTTGTTGCAGCTGTTCCGTGCTGTGTAGAGTGGGAATTAAGCCCATAGATGTTACCGAGACAAAACCAGATAACAAGAATACTGGAGGGGAAAAAAACAACCCTCATATTTTATGCAGTAGTGCTTTGGAGATGATACATGAAAGTGAAGTGCTCCCATATGTTCTGATTGAATGATTGGCAAATTATATTAAAAAAATAATAATTGAAGAGGCTTCAGAAAAGTTACACATCCTTGTAAGGAGAAAAGCAATACAAAACCTTTGAGTGTCCTTTATGCCAGATAGTTTAGTGTCTAAGCATTTAAAGATCAAAAAGGTAAGACAAACGGTATGAAATAAGGGAATTTGTTTGTTTCAATCATGTTTGACTGTCAGAGTTCTTTAAATCCTTTATCCTACCCAAAATGTATAATCTTTTGTTTTCTAGCAGAGGGAACACGTAAAATCATGAGAGCTTATTGTAATTTTTAATAATTTGCAGCTCATTTAGCTATAGTATAATTAAAAATGGTGTTTGAACTCTCTTTCTTATGCTCTTGGTAAGGACATGAATTTGGAGCAAAATTTGCATAATAACATTTGCTTTTGTCGATGTTCAGAGCAGTAATATAATTAAAAAGGTGAAAGGCTTAAGAGATGATGGTTCATAATGTACTTATTAAAACTCTGATTAAAATAAAATGTCTAGGAAAAAAGGATTAACCAGCTTTGGTGTTTCATTTTTGATTTTTCTCATTATGTGTACAGTAGCAGATGACTCAACAGTGCTGTAAGAGAAAAAGCTGCTTGGGCAAACCTATTCAACTGGAGTTTTTAACAGCTGTTCCCAAGCTTCATTAAGGCTCATTATAAGTTGTCATGTAGCAGAGAACTTATATTTTCAGATGATCTGTGCACAGCAGTTAAGATAAAAGTCTATCTTAAGGCTGCACTAAACAGAACAGAAGATGGTACATATTAAAAATAGATTACTGAAATTCCCTAATTAGCTAGCACAGACCTATAAAAGCAAAGCACAATCAGTGAGTTTTAAAGAGGGATGGGGAAGAATGGCTCATCTATGGATGGACTCTCAGACTTGAGTCTGATAAAATCATTAATAAAAATTATTTACCAATTATCCTTTAATAACAAATGCACCCTTAATGACATGTTCGTGTGCTTTTATTTCCCCAAAATCTAATGCCTAGCTGGTCTGTTAAGAATTGTTGTCACATCTGTGTTACCTGACAGCAGAAAGGAAAAAGGTAATTTCAGTCTAATTTTTGATTGAAACTGTGCAAAATACCTGATTCTAAAGTGATACATTCCATGAATTTAAGTGTTGAGTCTAAGCAGGGCTTTGCATGTGAATACATCTGACTTTTTGAGAGGGTAGAGTGGGGAAGGACAGTGATAATAACACACTTCTCCATTTTTCAGCATTACAAGTGGGTTCCCATGTCTCATTTAGCCTCCTATAAATAACTAATATTTGCTCCTCCTGTATTTTGAATGGTGGGAGATGTAGACCTTTTGAAGACAGTGAATATGTATTCCACAAAAAGCTAAAAGGGGGAATGTGGCAAGATCAACAAAATTTCTCCTCTTGAAGACAAATGATCTGAGACGAGACTCAGTAATACCCTGGTTTCTTTAAGCCCACCTCTCTTCCTTGACGATGTTCTGGAACATGAGCATAATGCCAGTGCTTATTTGCTAAAGTGACAATTCTGTGTGAAATCCTGATTCTTTTCTGCATATGCTGTCAGCAAATGAAAGGGCAGGGGGTGAACAAAACAGAGTGTCACAGGACAAATTTCTCTCCAGTGGGTGTCCCTCATTTTGAGAGGATTGAGCAGGATCAGACAAAACCAGACCTGTAACTAGAATTTTTGCAAATGCTTCTGCAAGTCTAGCTGGAAATCTGATCCCTCAGTGTTTTGATATTTACCCAGAGATGCACTATTTTTTTTTTCAGTCTGGTTTTTTGGTGTTAAAAAAGATCTGAGCAATACATTACTTCATAAGAAAAACATTTACAGTTTTTTTATGAATTTATGGTAAAAAAAGAAACATTCCAGGTAAAATTAATATCCTGATGTTGTTCTCTGTAACAGGCATCATGAAGCCAGAGCCTAAAAATAAGTATTTCCAGTCCTGCTATTTTTCTGCCTGTGATGTAGCAATCCTTACATTCAGAGTTGGGTTCTGATGGGAATAAAAATCTGTTAATGTTTATCTTCATAAAACAACTCTTCCTCTTGTTGCAGGTGTTTTCTTTTGAATTTTGCAGGTAGTTTCTGATCTCAGTACTCTCAGTGCCCTTAATTGGTAATGGATATTATGCAATAGGTAATTTCGTTAGCTCTGTTCGTTTCATTAAACCATTATGTTATCTGGTATGATAAATAGGTTGTTCTCACTAAGGAGAGATCATCTAATGGACAGAATGATGTCTTTCAGGGCAAGACTGAGATGTATGATAGTGCCTTCTGACAATAAAGGCTATTAGTAACTAGCCTAGAGCTACCAGTGTCAGCTTCCTCTGCATAAAAATTTGCCCCAAATTGTAATAGTCAGTGAGTCACATGGGGGAAAAATCCCTGAAGTACTGTGTTCCTTCTGTGCAACTAAAGCTGGATGCAAAGAGGTTCTTTTTTTCCTGGAAATGATGCGTGGTGGAAAGTCTCTCAATGAGAAAAATACCTGAAGCAGGCGGAGGTGCTGAAAAAGCAATTTCACAGCTGAGGAGAGTGTAGGGATGCAAGGTGCGAAACCTGAAAGTGCTCTCCGGAGAGGGCCTGAAAAGGTCTGGAGGAGAGTAGTAGAAATGTCCAGCGGGAAGATCAAAAGGACACAGACAATAAAAAAACACCAAGTCAGAAGAAGGGCAATATATAAATACCAGCAAGGAAACTTTCATCAAAGATTACATGAGATGGAGAAGGCTGGAAGGGAGAAAATATGAGAGAAGAGACAAAGACAAAACAAATACCTTGTTGTTCTTGAAAATATGTTCAGACAGAAGTTGCTTCATTTATAAAGAATCTTCTCCAGGCAGTTAATTAGCTTTGTCAGTCAGCTGTCGTAAACCAGATTATTGAACTGTTTCATATTTGGAATTCTTTAAACTAACATCTTGACATTGCCAGTAGGTGTGTTAATAATCTGAAGACATGAGAAGAATTTATTAGCTTTGGTGTGCCTGTCTGTGAAATGTAGTAGAGAGTTAACTTCATATTATCCAAACACAACTTGAGCTTTCTCCTGAAAGGTTCTAATTGCATTTTGGAAATACTTTTAGCTTACTCTGAGGTGGCTAATAGCAGTACGGTCGTGTGGGAGGCTCTGTGTACATAACAATGCATCCTAGTGGAGCAAATGGCAGCTTCCAGAGTGCCACACTGCTAAAGAGAAGTATGAAAAAGGGAAAGAATTTGTATTATTATATTCACCAAGCAGATCCCAGAATTTTCTGAAATGATTTGAGTGCAATCTTAAGCTGTTTTGGTTGCTGTCTAAATGCTGAATTGGGCTGAAAGTCTGTTGTAAATGGCCATAAGGGTTTATCTGCTTGGCATGATGGTTTTTTTCCTCCCAAAGTCTTTATTCACAATAGTCCTGTTGATTTCAGCAATATGTATATTTTACAGGAATATCTGTGTGTGTGTGTGTGTGTGTGTGTGTGTGCAGCATTATTTACTGTTTAAATTTTAGTGCTTTTCTCCTGCACCAAACTAAGCAGCGTGTAATCATTATTTTTTTTATTTCAAACATACTCATCACCATGTACATTTCTAGTAATAAAAAAAAGTATCCTGTCTCACATGAAGTGTCTATGCCATCCAAATTGAAGTTTGTTAGTTTTTTCATTATTTAGAAAGTAGTATCCCACCCCATCTCCTTTTCTGCTTTTCTGACTACTGACTTAGTCTTCTTGACAGGCTGGTTCCTGTTTCCTGTGCCTACTGCCAACTGCTTTGGCCTTTACTCTCTTTGCTAAATTAGTCCTTTTAAAAAAAATATTAACTTCCATTTGCTGCATTTTATTCCATTCCATTCACACACTCATGCTGTTAATGTTTAAGTCTTGTCTCATCTGTCTTCTAAATCTTACTAATTCCTCTGTTCTGCTGCTTTCTTGATGAGAAAAGCCATCCCAAAGGCACCTTGTGGTCCAGAGGATGCAAAACACATGGAAACCCTGCTTCAATCCTGCAACTCCTAGAGCATGCCTAGAATGGCCTCATTCTTCAGAGAATTTAACTCAAATATGAGAGTAACTCAGATCACACTTTAGCATGTACAAAGTAATATTTTTATGAAGACTTATAGGTTGCCCAAATTCACATTTCTCAACCTGCTGGCCATGCAGTGGTCACAGCGCAGGAGTACACTGTGACCCCAATTTTCTCCATTCCCATCTAACAGAATCCTCTCTTGTGTTTCCAGTGAAATATTTTGTCATACTCTAACCAGTTTTATAGTGTCTGATTCTTGAAGAATAACAATGTAAAAATGTTATCAAGTTTTCGCTCTATGATCTCTAACTTTGCCTGGCAGATGGTAGTACTGCCTGTAGATCATTCTTTACAAAGCGAGCAGTGCATAGCTCTGCCAGCTTTATCACTCCATACTTCATGCTCATCTCTGGCCAGCTTCGCACAGCCACTTATAATTAATAGTCTCGAAGTCTCAGCTGTGCATCTAACATTCCAGACTTTAATCTCTCTTATCATCCATCTTACCTCTACTTATCTTGCATGAGTAGCCTACTCCTATGAAGTAATAATTAACCTCCCATTTTCTCTTTTTCATGCCCTTTTGACAAGCCACTTATCTTCTATCTTTTGCGTTTGCTTTTCAATTTTGAGAATTTTTGTAAAAATTCCTTCTCCTCCCAAGTTGTTCACTACACATATCTGTCTTATGTCTTGCCTGCACACCTCATTAGCTTCTGGACTTTGATCAAAGATCTGCTTAGTTCATAGTTGTCATTATAATCATCATTATAATTTTTACAGTATTACTGCTGATTTTATTTTCACCTGATCAAACTTTATAATTACCAAGTATGTCAGCCTTTAACTTTAGATGTTATGCACTGAAAAACATCAAGCTTGAATATTTCATTTGGAGGAGAAAAATAATAATAATAATAATAATAATAAATAATAATAATAATAATAATCTGTGCTGTAGAAAATGAGTCTTAGAACACATGTAAAAATATCTGCAAGAATTACACACTGGTATTTTAGGACACTTCCTTGCAAAGAGAAGGTTTTTAATCATAGTGTTTAGGAAAAAGGACCACTGATGCAACCTGGTCCAATGAATTGTCATGCAGATTTTGTTAGAAACTTCAAGGAGTGTAGGATTTTATTCCCTATGTTTTAAAGGGATTTTCAATATCTTGTGTCACTTTGCACCTCAGCCTGGATGATAAATGATAGTATTATTCCTTAGAAAAGGTACCCCTGAATTTTTTCCTCTGGCTAGAATTTTAAGGAAAGATTAAGATAAAAATAATTTTTAGGCTTCACTTTGCAAAGTGAAGTACCTGGAGTTCTGATTGCTCAAGTTTAATGTTAAACATTTTGAAAAGCTTGGTGTCTCTTTTCTCTGACCTTGGGATTACAGAAATACTGGTTACTGTTACTACTGATTTATTTGTAGTTGCACCAATCTTCCTGCTCGTTCTGTTAGCAGACTGTGATGTTAATGTCACATGTTAATGTAATGTTCAAAGAAACACCAAACAAAAACCCATTGTGTTCCTTATAGACTGGATATATTTGAATAGTGGGAAAATTGCATGGCATTGGAAAGCAAATTGAGGGTTCGTGTCATTTGGTCACTTTTCACAAAATTTGCTTGCTAGTAAGAAAGGAAGATGTGCTGCCTATCACTTGCAGGGTCTCACAGCAGAATCTGAAAGAAGGATGGACATCAGTTAAGAATAAATAAACAGAAAATTCCCAAACCGAAAAGAACCTAAAAAAAAATTATTATTATCTTTTTATGATCCCAAAGAGTGGGGTCCCACTGATATTTAGTGCAAAGATAGTGTTAGTTCCTTTAGGAATGAATAATTATCACCAGTAAGCACTAATCCAGCAATGCATTAATTAATTACACTTTGTTGCCTGAGGTCAATTCTTTATGTGAATTAGTTTAATTTGTATGAATTCTTGGCCTTCAATAGATAGTCTGGCTTTCTGACAGGAAGAGACACTTCAAAATTATTTGGCGTTTTTATCATGCTTTAATTTAATTGATTTTAGCAATTCTGATAGTATGATCCCAAGTCTAGTTTATTGTAGTAGCCAGTACATATAATTTTTATGGTCAAAATTCGTAAGCTTTGCTAATGTAGGCCAAAGTTCTCTATTTTCAAGTGGTTAATCCCAACAGTTAAGAAACTTAAATATGAGTTTCTCATGTGAAAACTTCATCCTGCAAGTAAGATTTAACAAATCTTAACCTGAACAGAAGAAAGGAGAATGATTTGCAAATAGTGGCCTACAATGATCTTAAAGATGTTCAAAACCCACTATGCTTTGACACTTGGATTTATCATTAGCAAGCTAGTCACTTTAGCATTATATACTAAATAGACAGAGAATTTGAACAATTATGGGTTTTTTTGCTTAGATTTACCAGGTTACATCTGCACTTGCTGTCAGCCCAGGTTACACCAGCTCTATGTCACCAGAGTCCTTCCTTCACTGGCAAGGGACTAGACTTACTCTACTAGTATAGTAGTTTTAGTTGGAGAAAAGGATGCTAGAGTTGATTAACATTTCTGGGACTATTTTTAAATCTTGTTCATATCTTACACTTTTATTCTTTTTTAAATAGGTTTTCATGTGATATGAAACATTTGTTCCAATGCTTCTGTAGGTATTTTTTGTGCACTGATTTTTTTTTCCCCTCCCCTCATTACTTTAGTTGAAGGACCCAATTTTGGTTTCAGGCCTTCAGTTTGCCATTAGATCTTAGACTGTTTGAGAGCTGGAGTTGTCTAAGTCTCTTCTAAGCTGTCATTAATGTACTGTGCCGCATTGGTTTGGCACGGCCTGGTTTTGGGTAGCAGGGGCGCCACAGAGGCGGCTCCTGTGAGGAAGCCGCTGGAAGCTTCCACCGTGTCCGGCAGAGCCCATGGCCGATGGCTCTGAAGATGGACACGCTGCTGGCCAGAAC
>VXAD01002040.1:0-109043 GCA_013399195.1 Dicrurus megarhynchus
AACTCTTACATCCGAGGCCAAAGTATCCATTAACAAGGTACAGCAAGCACTTTCTACATGTCAAGCTCACAGGTATGAACCCGCATTGCCATTTAACTTCATCATTTTAGGAGCCATGCCCTACCTCCATGGGATGCTGTTCCAGTGGGATGAGGCGCAGAGAGACCCCTTGTTGATCACTGAGTGGGTTTTTCTCTCTCACCAGCCATCCAAAAGTATCATCACACCGCAGGAACAAATGGCTAAACTCATTATTAAGGCCCGCTCCCGCCTCCATGCCTTGGCCGGATGCAATTTTACATGCATTTACCTTCCCATCACTAATGACGCATTTGAACATCTATTCCAAACCAACACCGCATGGCAATTTGCCCTGGGCAGTTTTTCAGGACGAGTTTCTATTCACGCGCCAAAACACAAATTGTTCAATTCGGTTTTCAAATTAATTCCCAAATCTGTCCAATCAAGTAAACCTTTGGACGCTCTAACAGTCTTTACAGATGGGTCAGGAGCGTCCCGGAAGTCAGTCATGACTTGGAGGGATCCTCAAACTCATAAGTAGGAGCACGATGTCCAAAGAGTGGACGGATTGCCACAAGTGGCAGAATTGGCTGCCGTTGTTAGAGCCTGCGAAAGGTTTCAAGAACCATTTAATTTGATCTCAGATTCAGTGTACGTAGCAGGAATTGTGTCCAGGGCAGAGCATGCGATGCTGAAAGAAGTAAAAAACCCAAAAATTTATCGCTTGCTCCTGAAACTAGTCTATTTAATCTCCCACTGAGAGCAACCATTTTTTGTAATGCATGTGAGATCGCATACCGACCTCCCTGGCTTCATAGCAGAAGGCAACCGGAGGGCGGATCAATTGGCACTCCCTATACAAAAGGCAAATTTGCCAAACCTATTCCAACAGGCCAAGATGAGTGACGCAATGTTCCATCAGAACGTTCCAGCTCTCACACACATGTATCACCTAACGCGTGAACAAGCAAGAGCCATTGTGGCTACATGCCCCAGCTGCCAGAAATTCCAGGTACCATCGCTAGGCAGTGGGGTCAACCCTAGAGGTTTGGGAAGTAATGAGTTTTGGCAGATGGATGTGACACATGTTCCATCATTCGGATGGCAGAAGTATGTCCATGTGTCCATAGACACCTTTTCAGGAGCAGTTTTTGCTTCAGCGCATGCGGGAGAAAAGACAAAGGATGTTGTGAACCATCTTGTGCTTGCTTTTGCCACACTAGGCATCCCGAAAGAAATAAAAATGGACACTGGGCCAGCCTATGTTTCGTCTGCGATGCAGAGGTTCTTCCAAACTTGGGGAATCATCCATAAGACTGGTATACCACATTCCCTGACCGGACAATCAGTAGTTGACACACCAAACCCTCAAGCGAGTGTTAGAGCAGCAGAGAGAAGGCGAGGAGACAAACACGCCTCTCCTCCGTCTTGCAAAAGCTTTATTTACAGTAAACTTTCTAAACAGCAGTTTTGAAGATCCAAATCCCCCTGTGGTGAGGCACTTCAATGAAAATGTACAAGTTAAATTCAAACAAAAGCCTCCAGTTTTAATCAAGGACCCACAAATGAGACTAAGGGCTCTTTCCCACTATTAACATGTGCAAGAGGTTTTGGATGTGTATCCCCCCCTGCTGGCCCAAAATGGGTCCCAGGGAAGTGGATCAAGCTGTTTTTAAGCACCAACAAAGACAACCCTCCTAAGGAGGGAATAACCTGAGCCAAAGTTGAACTCTGATTACGTTGTTTATGTTTCATGTTATTTGTTTCATTTTCAGGCATCGCCATGCTGCCTTCCCTGTTCCAAGTTCTTTTGTCCCTGTCCCTGCCTTCATTTAGTAAATAAAAATGGGGGAGATGCTGGGGCGTCCTAGCCAGCTAGGAATCCGCCCCCTGTCCATCCAAGCCTCGCCATCCAATGGGCAGACAAGCCTGGCTCAGAGGGATGGTCCCTGGGCGGATCCTCGGTGTGAAGACTAGCCCCTATTGCTAGAAAATTCTCTCTTACGCAATATCATATTGGTTTATCCAGGTTGTCCCGTCCCTTGCGGTGTCACGATTTGCCTGTTGTACCCGGGTTCCTCCCCTTTCATCCCTTCCCATTGGCTCAGTCTGTGAGCTCCTCCCCTTTTCCTTCTCCCTGAAAACCGAGCGCACAATCCCCCTGCCCTCGGATTTCTCGCGCGCCCCAATTCGAGAATAAACCCTTGGATTACACGCAGAGTGTCCCTCTCCTGTCTCCTTTGTTCTCGGGATCCAGGGGCTTCGTTACCAGACTCTCTTGTGAACGCGCCTGCTGCGCTGCTTTGCACACCGCCAGCGATGCCAGAAAAGCGGCAGCCTTTGACTTGACACGAATCATGTTTGCAGGCAGGTCGCTGTGCCGACAGCGGGACCACGCTTCCCTGAGGCGGTCAGTCCCTGAGCCAGCGATATTGAACCCTCATGTTTATGGAGTTCTGCGAGTTTCCTGTTTGTTCATCAGAATGTTTAAAGTTTGTTTTAGTTTTGATTGCTTTTGAAATATTTTGAGAAACGCCTTTAAACTTAAACCCCATAAATAATTGACACACTGACTGCCTCTTTGGTAACTTAGAATTTTGCATATGATTCCAGAGAACTTATTTTTCATAGTTTATCAGTTTGCAGCACTTGAGTTGCATAGCTGTCTGCTGAAAACTACATCAAAATTTATTCTCAATGCTTTTTATTTTCCCCAAGTAAAACATGAAAAGTAGCAGTGTATCCACTTTGTGTATGGCTTTTTAAGGGTAAGATATTTTAACGAGAGTATTTTAAACACTAAAGCATGTTACATGCATGAGACATGAGGAAACTTTTCTGTATTACTGATCATTAACTTCTAAAGTATTTGATGTCTTACTTTGACTTTCTTTATCAAGTTTAGTAAGTAAAACTACTCAAGTTTCTCTACGTATATTTCAGCTTTTGTCCATGAAAACTCCTAGAGAAGATGGCTGACGTAAGCCTGAAGGAAGCAGCACTAATAGTTGGTGTGGTGGCAGCCTGCTACTGGAACAGTCTCTTTTGTGGCTTTGTTTTTGATGATGTTTCAGCAATTTTGGACAATAAAGATTTGCATCCTTCTACTCCATTAAAAAATCTGTTTCAGAATGACTTCTGGGGCACTCCAATGTCTGAGGTAAATGGTTTATGAAACACTTCAAAACATTTAGGAAATTGAAAAAAAACCTTGCAGAGTGTTTTTGCACTTCTTTTTCCTAATGTGGTTTTAACAGAATAGCTTGGATTTGATGGAATTTGGTGGTGTTAGTGTTTTGTACTATAATATCAGGAACACATGTATCTTATATTATTTGCCTTTGTTCAATAAAAGAACTGGTAAGAAAATGAAGCTGTACTGGCAGCACACAGCTGCAAGTATTTGCTATGTAATCCCAATATCTAAATTGAACAATGCTGACCAATTTCTTTTCTCCTGCAAAAGTTAGATATTGACATACAAGGGTATTTATTTCTAAATGCAGTCTGGAAGGAAAGATAATACTTAAACAACAAAGCTTGGAATTAGGATATTGAATCCTTTAAATTCATTTAAGCGTATATGTATATAAATCCAGAGTTTCTGATTTGTAGCCCATGTAGAGTGGCTGTATTTTATCTGAAAGGCTGCATTGGCTTTGAAGTTATTGATAAACATTTTTAAATGGCAATGGCTAAAGGATTTTGATATGGTTTTAAAAGTCACACATAGTGTTACTGCTGAGAAAATGAATAAAAATTCTCTGCCATTCATATATTTTCTGCCAATCAAGGCATTCCACTTTACAGTCTTTTCTTATGTTCATAATGTACAGGGTTAGTTCCTTATGAGGTGTTATTTGCTAGCTCTACAAATAGACTGATACATAATTTTCATATAACCCTGTAGCCAATGCTTCCAGATGCCATTTAGTTCTGTATTCATTGAGGGTTAAGTAGGTTCCTGAACTCCTCCAGTAAAGTTTCAAGTAGTACTTTTTACCATGTTTTTACTCAAAAATCATGTCTAGTGGAAAAAAGCCATTTTTTGGGGGATGATACTGATTTTCATATCTTTATTTTGAAGGTAGGTGCCTGACAGTAGAAGGGGATTCACATATGCCTAGGTGTTTAGAAAAGTATTTTGGAGTGAAAGTCATTTTGTAAGTTCATGGTGACTGATTGATTTATTTATTTTCTTTCAGGAGAGGAGTCATAAATCTTATCGTCCCCTCACAGTTCTAACATTTCGCTTAAACTACTTGTTCAGTGAGTTAAATGCAGTTTCTTACCACTTTCTAAATCTGGTCTTTCATGTGGTGGTTTGCATAGTCTTCCTCAAGGTCTGTAAGCTCTTCCTGGACAACAGGAGCAGCGTAGTTGCATCCTTGCTCTTTGCAGTGCACCCAATACATACTGAAGCGGTAGGTACAGCTGTGATGTGCTTAACTTGTTTGAGCTGTGTTAATTAAACTTAAACTTCATGGTGTTTTTATCTGCTTTTATATATATAACTACAGAAAGTATGGTTTTACTCATACTAACTCTTCCCTTTGCAGTGAATGGTGGAAGTGACAAATTTTCATGCTCAGAGTTGTTTTATATTACATACAGCTACTGGAAAATAATTAAAGACACATTAATTTAGTTACTTAATAGCTTATGCCTCTGCTATGCACATTAGCTTTTATGACTTCAGCTTACATAGACATTTGTGTTCTGTGATGATTCATCCAGTAGCCTATTTTGCAAATAGTATGGATGCCTCTTAATTAATTTCCAGAATCCCTTGTGGCTAATCACCATGTCTGTTCTGTCTACTTTCTTTTCTGTTAGTATGTCTGTCTCAGTGGGACCTTCTTCTGGGATTGTTGTTGCTGTGCTATAGTCAGCTTAGGCCCATTCTGTTTGAACCTTCCACTTTTTTAACAAATAGTATATAAGGAAGAAGAAATACATTCCTCTCACATTTACCTCTTCTTTGATTCTGAAGGAATTCTTCACTGCTATTAAAAAAAAAAAAAGCTTTATTTGTACAAGTTTTCTTATTATATACTTTTTAATGGCCAACCAGGCTTGCAATGTTGTGGAGGAAATGAAGTCTTGTGATGGCCATTCGTTAAATTTGTTTCTGCCAGAAAATCTGATAAAGCAGATTTGTGGCATTTTCTGCTGTTATTTGTGCACCCCTTCGATTTGCTTTCTGGATTTCAGTACACAGGTGTTGCAAAGCCCTTTCTCTGTCTCCTTTTTCTTATAGTATTAGCTTGTTTTCAGAAAACTGGAAATGTTTGAATCTTTTGCTGCTTTGGAGGTGGTACCACTTTATTGTGTGAAGGGGTTTTTTTGGGTGGGGAAGGGAGGGAGTAGAGTCTTTTGGTTTTAATAAAATGAGAGGGGTTTGCTCTTACTTTATATTGTAATTTTTTGTTCCTGATTTGTTGGATAAAGAGTTTGCATCTCTCTCTTACTAATAGTACAGATCTCTTTAGGCAATAATTAAGAAGCCTGCATCCGTGTATTTTGAGCAAATTTTACAGGAACTGAGTTGATAAAGTTGGCTGCTATTTGAGCTAATAATATGTCCTTGCTAAAAGTTAATGGAATGTTTAAAAAGGCAGAAGTTAAGTACCTAAAAAGTTCTGGTTACTCCAAAGCACAAACCTCCATAAAAACTTGCATAAAATACAGGTTAAAAAAAACTTTATTTAATTTGGTTTTCTGTTTCTTTGAAAAAATACACTTTAAATTGCCAAATTTGGCTTTGCTTCTTTGTAGTAAATGTGATAGTATCTTTGCAGGAGCATTAGCAAGTTGCTGGTGACTTACATTAGTGGCTCACAGGCTAGATCAGCTGGTGTAATTTTATCACATTCCAAATATATGAATTTATAATATATATATATATATAATTATATATTGTATATATATATAAAAATATATAAATATATAATGAATATAATTTCATTCCAAATTTCAGTGATTCTTTATCATGCCTGAACTTTAAGATTGTGCTCGAAATAGCAAGTAACACAGATGCTTTTATCACTGTGCATCAGAGTTAGTAAAAAGTGCTGTACAAATCCTGCAGCATATTGTGTAACAAAAGCTAGTTGTGTAAGG
Source organism: Dicrurus megarhynchus (assembly GCA_013399195.1). Classification (NCBI taxonomy): domain Eukaryota; kingdom Metazoa; phylum Chordata; class Aves; order Passeriformes; family Dicruridae; genus Dicrurus; species Dicrurus megarhynchus. Next base: position 6,145 of record VXAD01002040.1, read on the forward strand.
CAATGTTGCGTAGTTCTGAAGCTATTAGGAAAAGGCTGTGTAAGGCCTGGTATGGGCCACATGAGGGCACTGTAACACAGGGAGGATACAACTTGGTGCTGGCCTGGAAACCCTGAGAAACTGCAATTCTAGTTGAATCCCTCTGCTGTTGTACTTAGGTACCCAATGAAGAGTCAGATAAGGGCTTTTTTTCTTCCTACCCCCATCTTTTTCAGTTTATGAAAAGCAGAACAACTGGTACTTTCCTTACACAGAAAAGAGGAGGTAATAATGAGATGTATGTTAGGACTGGGGATTTTTATATCTTTCATAATTGAAAGGTAGGTTTTCATTCCTTCAAATTAATCTCCTACTTATTAGTCACCTGCACAAGAGCAATACATAAGTATTTCAACTTTTACCTATCTTAGGATAAACAGAATTTTCCTGGAAAAATTATCAGAGCATTGCAGACAATTTTCTGCTTGAGTTCCGAGAGAAGCTAGGCTCTTGCAATGGTAATATCTGTTTTTCTGAGGAAGAAGTTTTTAGGAAATGGGTTGAATAACAGCATCATAGTTTCATTTGTCTCTGTCTTTACAATTCCAGTTCAGTCTTCCTAGCTACTTTGCTACTGTTCTGGCCAGAAGTACGTAAACCACGTTTATAACTACAAGATGTCAGCTAACCTTCTGAGTGCTGGAATTTTCTCTCAGACATCACGTTTGTATCCAGAAATACAACCTCTCTTTTGTTGGCAGTCAACTGTGGAGGCACACCAACATGCTTTATCAATGTTCTCTTTCAACTGATCTACAGATAAAGTTCTCTTTAATGTCTTAATGCCAGACAATTTTGCAATCCAGACCAGGAGTCTTTGAAACATCTTAAGATATTTTGGAAACAAATACTTATATACTCTTCAAAATATTAACACAAACTGTGGTGTCTTACCAGTCATGAAACATGCTTTGTCTGTGTGATTCAGTGACTCCTTTGGTAAACATACAGTAGTCCCAAGAGGAGTACTAGAGTATGATTTCAGATTCAGATTAGAATGCTTTTCTTTACACTGTGACCTTGGGTACTGAGTTACTTTCTCATTTTATGCTGTGCTGGATCAATCATGCTTGACCAAGAATGTGCCTAGTAATAAAACTTTCTAGCTGGGTCTGGATGGTAGAAAGTCAGTTTTCAGCATCATCATAGTTAAATCATGAGCCATGAGGTTTCCTTAGCTAAATATGACCACCTGTGTCAGGATAGCATGCCATTTTTCAGCCATGTTACTTGCAAAATTGGGAAACAATCAGAGGCATTACAGAAGGGGACAAGTGAGAAAGAATGATAGTCCTAGAAGGTACTGTCATCAACACAGTGGCTACTGCTGTAACCATTAACATAATGACTTGTCTTCCATGTCTGGTTGTTGGTTTCACCGTAGCGTTTTTTGAAAACAGTTCTTGAAGTGGGAATGAATCTGTATTTCATTGGGGATTCTTAAACAACCTTCTGCCCTATGCATTTCAGCGCTTCTCTGAATTTCGTAAAATCCACTCCTCTCTGTCTCATCAAGGGGGCATTACCTGCAATTTTCATATTGCCAACCAAATTGTCATTCAGAAAATTGTCTGACCTGTAGTAAAGCCTGAGTCATTCTTTATCTATTGCATTGAGTTTCCCATCCATTTATTTGTAACTGTCGACTGCTCACCTTAGAGCTGCCATAGCACCAGTCAAAGGAATGCTCCTTTCAGATTCAGATCTGTTCAACCAGTCAGAAAACGTATGAACAAAACAACAATCATAGCTTCTGTGTGCTGGTGTCTGCAGAATATGTATGTGCCACGACCCTTGTGAGTCTTCTGTTAGAACCCCTATTGCTGAAAGCTGATGTCATGCAAGTATTATGGAGACAGCAGTTGTTATCATGCCCAAATTCTACCCCAAACAATATTTGTGACTAAAGATAAAGCATTTTTCAGTTGTCTCAATGGTTAGAGCAGTATTAGCCACAGTTGGGCACCGGCCACATGTATGATTCTTGTTTTGAATGGTTGAACTGAAAGCAGCCTTTCTTGCCTGAGTCTTTTTTTGCTTGGTTAATCAATCTTATTTATGCATATCCTAGTAGTATATCAGTCATGCACTATTCTAGTACTAGAATAGTTGCTAGAATAGAAACATACAATGGCTTGGGTTGGAAGGGACCTTAAAGATCATCTAGTTCCAACCCCCCTGCCATGGGCAGGGACACCTTCCACTAGACCAGGTTGCTCAAAGTCCCCTCCCACCTGGCCTTAAACACTTCAGGGATGGGATCCACAACTTCTCTGGGCAACCTGTGCCAATGCCTCATCACTCTCTCACATTAAAGAATTTTTTCCTAATATCTAATCTAAACCTACTTTCTTTCAGTTTGAAGCCATTCCCCCTTGTCCTGTCACCTTGAAAATAGTCTCTTCTGCCTCCTTGTAGGCTCCTTTCAGGTAGTAGAAGGCCAAAATGAGGTCACCCTGAAGCTGCCTTCTTCTCCAGGCTGAACAATCCAATTCTCTCAGCCTTTCCTCACAGGAGAACTGTTCCATCCCTCTGATCATCTTGGTGGCCTCCTCTGGACTCACTCTAACAAGTCCATGTCCTTCCTGTGCTGGATACCCCAGAGCTGGATGCAGCACTGCAGGTGGGGTCTCACAGGAGCAGAGGGACTGAATCCCCTCCCTGGCCCTGCTGCCCACNGTGTAAGGCAATGTTGCGTAGTTCTGAAGCTATTAGGAAAAGGCTGTGTAAGGCCTGGTATGGGCCACATGAGGGCACTGTAACACAGGGAGGATACAACTTGGTGCTGGCCTGGAAACCCTGAGAAACTGCAATTCTAGTTGAATCCCTCTGCTGTTGTACTTAGGTACCCAATGAAGAGTCAGATAAGGGCTTTTTTTCTTCCTACCCCCATCTTTTTCAGTTTATGAAAAGCAGAACAACTGGTACTTTCCTTACACAGAAAAGAGGAGGTAATAATGAGATGTATGTTAGGACTGGGGATTTTTATATCTTTCATAATTGAAAGGTAGGTTTTCATTCCTTCAAATTAATCTCCTACTTATTAGTCACCTGCACAAGAGCAATACATAAGTATTTCAACTTTTACCTATCTTAGGATAAACAGAATTTTCCTGGAAAAATTATCAGAGCATTGCAGACAATTTTCTGCTTGAGTTCCGAGAGAAGCTAGGCTCTTGCAATGGTAATATCTGTTTTTCTGAGGAAGAAGTTTTTAGGAAATGGGTTGAATAACAGCATCATAGTTTCATTTGTCTCTGTCTTTACAATTCCAGTTCAGTCTTCCTAGCTACTTTGCTACTGTTCTGGCCAGAAGTACGTAAACCACGTTTATAACTACAAGATGTCAGCTAACCTTCTGAGTGCTGGAATTTTCTCTCAGACATCACGTTTGTATCCAGAAATACAACCTCTCTTTTGTTGGCAGTCAACTGTGGAGGCACACCAACATGCTTTATCAATGTTCTCTTTCAACTGATCTACAGATAAAGTTCTCTTTAATGTCTTAATGCCAGACAATTTTGCAATCCAGACCAGGAGTCTTTGAAACATCTTAAGATATTTTGGAAACAAATACTTATATACTCTTCAAAATATTAACACAAACTGTGGTGTCTTACCAGTCATGAAACATGCTTTGTCTGTGTGATTCAGTGACTCCTTTGGTAAACATACAGTAGTCCCAAGAGGAGTACTAGAGTATGATTTCAGATTCAGATTAGAATGCTTTTCTTTACACTGTGACCTTGGGTACTGAGTTACTTTCTCATTTTATGCTGTGCTGGATCAATCATGCTTGACCAAGAATGTGCCTAGTAATAAAACTTTCTAGCTGGGTCTGGATGGTAGAAAGTCAGTTTTCAGCATCATCATAGTTAAATCATGAGCCATGAGGTTTCCTTAGCTAAATATGACCACCTGTGTCAGGATAGCATGCCATTTTTCAGCCATGTTACTTGCAAAATTGGGAAACAATCAGAGGCATTACAGAAGGGGACAAGTGAGAAAGAATGATAGTCCTAGAAGGTACTGTCATCAACACAGTGGCTACTGCTGTAACCATTAACATAATGACTTGTCTTCCATGTCTGGTTGTTGGTTTCACCGTAGCGTTTTTTGAAAACAGTTCTTGAAGTGGGAATGAATCTGTATTTCATTGGGGATTCTTAAACAACCTTCTGCCCTATGCATTTCAGCGCTTCTCTGAATTTCGTAAAATCCACTCCTCTCTGTCTCATCAAGGGGGCATTACCTGCAATTTTCATATTGCCAACCAAATTGTCATTCAGAAAATTGTCTGACCTGTAGTAAAGCCTGAGTCATTCTTTATCTATTGCATTGAGTTTCCCATCCATTTATTTGTAACTGTCGACTGCTCACCTTAGAGCTGCCATAGCACCAGTCAAAGGAATGCTCCTTTCAGATTCAGATCTGTTCAACCAGTCAGAAAACGTATGAACAAAACAACAATCATAGCTTCTGTGTGCTGGTGTCTGCAGAATATGTATGTGCCACGACCCTTGTGAGTCTTCTGTTAGAACCCCTATTGCTGAAAGCTGATGTCATGCAAGTATTATGGAGACAGCAGTTGTTATCATGCCCAAATTCTACCCCAAACAATATTTGTGACTAAAGATAAAGCATTTTTCAGTTGTCTCAATGGTTAGAGCAGTATTAGCCACAGTTGGGCACCGGCCACATGTATGATTCTTGTTTTGAATGGTTGAACTGAAAGCAGCCTTTCTTGCCTGAGTCTTTTTTTGCTTGGTTAATCAATCTTATTTATGCATATCCTAGTAGTATATCAGTCATGCACTATTCTAGTACTAGAATAGTTGCTAGAATAGAAACATACAATGGCTTGGGTTGGAAGGGACCTTAAAGATCATCTAGTTCCAACCCCCCTGCCATGGGCAGGGACACCTTCCACTAGACCAGGTTGCTCAAAGTCCCCTCCCACCTGGCCTTAAACACTTCAGGGATGGGATCCACAACTTCTCTGGGCAACCTGTGCCAATGCCTCATCACTCTCTCACATTAAAGAATTTTTTCCTAATATCTAATCTAAACCTACTTTCTTTCAGTTTGAAGCCATTCCCCCTTGTCCTGTCACCTTGAAAATAGTCTCTTCTGCCTCCTTGTAGGCTCCTTTCAGGTAGTAGAAGGCCAAAATGAGGTCACCCTGAAGCTGCCTTCTTCTCCAGGCTGAACAATCCAATTCTCTCAGCCTTTCCTCACAGGAGAACTGTTCCATCCCTCTGATCATCTTGGTGGCCTCCTCTGGACTCACTCTAACAAGTCCATGTCCTTCCTGTGCTGGATACCCCAGAGCTGGATGCAGCACTGCAGGTGGGGTCTCACAGGAGCAGAGGGACTGAATCCCCTCCCTGGCCCTGCTGCCCACGCTGCTTTGGATGCAGCCCAGGACAAGTTTGGCTCTCTGGGCTGTGAGTGCACATGGCTGGGTCATGTCCAGCATCTCACCCACCAGCACCTCCAAGTCCTTCTGGGCAGGGCTGCTCTCCATCTGTTCATTCCTCAGTTCAGATTTGTACCAAGGGTTGCCCCGACTCAGGGGCAGCACCTTGCACTTGGTCTTGTTACACCTCGTGAGATTCCCAAGGACCCACTTCTTGAACTCATCCAGGCCCCTCTGGATGGCATCCCATCCTTCAGATGTTTCAGCCACACCGCTCAGCTTGATGTCATCACAAACTTGCTGAGGGTGCACTCCATGCTTTTGTCTATGACATTAATGAAGATACTAACACTGGTCCCAGTATGGACCCCTGAGGGACACCACTTGTCACTCATGTTCATTGGGACTCTGAGCCAATGATCGCTACCCATCCAACCAATTCCTTGTCCATCCAGCAGTCCACCCATCCAATCAATCTCTCTCCATATTGTGGGGAACCATGTCCGAGACTTTAGAGAAGACTAAATAAATTATAACTGTAGCCCTTCCCTTGTCTACTGATGGAGTCACTCCGTCAAAGAAGATCACTAGGTTTGATAGGCAGGTGTCCTTGTTGCCCTTGGTGAAGCCATACTGTCCGTCTTGAATCACCTCCCTGTTCTCCATGTGCCTTAGCATAGGTTCTAGGAGGATATCTTCCATGGTATTCCCAGGCACAGAGGTGAGGGTGACAGGTTGTAGGTTGCAGGGTCCTCCTTTCTACTTTTACAGTCACCTGGACTTCACCTGACTGCCGTGACTTTTCAAATATGGAAATAGGCAGCTACATCCCTTAGTTCCTACAGGACTTTGGGATGCACGTCATCCAGTCCCATAGACTTACGCATGTTCAGGTTCCTCAGTTCATGAACCTGACCCTTACAGCAGGAAGCACTTTGCTCTCCCCAGTTCCAATCCTGCTGTCCATCTACTTGAGAGATATGGGAAGAGAGGTTACCATTGAACACTGAGGCAGAAGGGTTGAGTACCTCAGCCTTCTCCTCGTCCAGTGTTACCAGTTTTTCAGCATTGTTGGTGAGGGGGAGCTACACCTTTGACCTTCCTTTTCTGGTTAGCATACCTGTAGAAGCCTTTCTTGTTATTCCTTGTCCCTTGCCACATTCAGTTCCAGCTTTGCGTTGGCCTTCCTCACCCCATCTCTGCACAACTGAACTTTGTCCCTGTATTCTTCCCAGGTTACCTGTCCTTGTTTCCACTGCCTGGACATTTGCTGCTTTCACTTTAGTTTGACCAGCAGTTCTCTACTCAGCAATGCCAACCTCTTGGCTTTCCTTGCCCAATTTCTTGCCCCTGGGGATTGGTAACTCCTGCGCTCTATGGAATACTTCCTTAAAGATCTGCTAGCTTTGTATATTAATAAATACTTAGTATAAATGCCATACTTAGATTACTAATAGTATCTCATCAAGTACTATCTTAAAATATCAAATACTAATAAATATTTAATAATAATTAAGGTTTTTCTTCTTTTATTTTTCAGGTAACTGGAGTTGTGGGCAGAGCAGAGCTTTTATCATCTATTTTTTTCCTAGCTGCTTTTTTGTCATACACAAAGTCTAAAGGTCCAGATAATACCATAGGTAAATGATTGACAAATAGAGATATAATTTAATTCCTTTATCACTGATAAAAACGCTCTTAAAACCGTAATAGAGGTGTACTAGTTATTCAGCAAGTGTGTACCAAAATCCCTTCAGCCCCAAGATACCCATGTAATACTTTCTTCCATTATATAAATTGCATTTTTTTCCCCTAGATTTAAGCATTTCTTAGTTAGTTTTATAACAACTACTGTAGGGGATTCTTGCACTGACTTTTGTTATTGCAATTTAAGTGGAAGTGTGCTGAGGTGCCTCAGATGGTCAGTCACAAGTAAGCTGCAAAGTTTCAGTGCAGATGAAGGAGGCTTGCCTCTTTGCCACATTGACATAGTGAAAAGTCATGACTCCCTATAAAGTATTCCATTTCAAAAAGTGCTCTGGTGATTTAGGAAATACTGAGTTATTTTGTTTTACTTACTATAAATTAGTCTTTTACCCTTCATTTAGCTCTTTCAGTTTAAGGGAGGCAATTCTAACTTTGATGCTTGTGTATTATTTTCTGTAGAGTAAAACTGGTCATCTTTCATAAGAAATTACATACTAAACAAGTTTACAGAACATGGCATATTCAAACATGAAGAGCCAAAGTCTTCACTTTTTAGGTTAATTTACTTTATTAAATGTTTGTGTTTTTTGTAAGATGGAACATTTTCAATAATGTCTTCTTTATTTGCAGTGTGGACTCCAATTGCAGTGACTGTGTTTCTAGTAGCTGTTGCAACACTGTGTAAAGAACAAGGAATAACAGTGGTGGGGATATGCTGTGTGTATGAAGTATTTATTGCTCAAGGGGTAAGCTGTTGAAAAATAAAGTGAATTTCTGTTATGAGATGTTAAGTACTTTGAAGCATCATATTTCAGCACTGATCTTTCTCAGTTAGGGTTAACTCAATAGTTCTGTTACATTTTTTAGATTTTTTTGAGTCAGTTCATGTTTGACATAAATGGTTCATGGTGAGGGAATCAAATTACTTCCAAGTTGTCCGTTACACGCCATACAGAGATGTTAGCAAATATACTCAGTAAAGGCTTGACAGGTCTTAATGGAAGCCTATGGTTTTAGTTGACTGAGATTTGCAAATCCTAACATGTAACAATCTTGATTAAACTTTGAGGTGCATAAAGGTAGGGGATTATTTGGTTTTAATCCCTGTAGTAAAAGTAGAGAACATATTATATACAAATGCATTTCATCATTTTCTGTTGAATAACCAGACATTTTGGAGTAGTCCTATTTGAATAAATAATATTCTTAAGAAATTTGTTGTTCTAAGAGTACCGTTATCTAATAGATTTCATTTTAAGCATTGATAAGCCTTTAAATTAATAGTAACTTTTCCTTAAAGAAACAAGATGTTCCTGCAATTAAATAATTATTAGGTTTTTAATAATGCATTTAATAATTTAAAATAAATGCAATTAAAAATGTATCGTTGCATATTTTAAGGAAATATTCTAGTTATTATTCCTTAATTGCTTGCAGGAATATTTTGCAAAAAATGCACCAATAAAAGCCAAAAGGTTGTCTATCCTGGAGATACATAATCAAGGCCAAAATACCAAAATCATGTAGATGTCTTTGTAATTATTGCCTTTGCAGGTCTAGTGAATAGAATTTTCAAGCTGCATTTTTAAGGAAATCACCAGTACGTGACTTGTTTTCAGCCCACTCTTCCTTTCTTTTAGTAACTTTTGATCTGATCTTCAATTTCACTAAAGTTTAACAAGATTGTGTGAGTCAATTGAATAGGAAAGATAAAACGCAAATTGAGGCTTCTTCTGAAAGCACAGGTGTCATATGAATTTAAGAGTTTTACCAGTCCTCAAAAACCTTTCAGTTTCTGTAGTTTAGCCAACCAGTGTATGTAAAACAATAAATCATCACCAGCAGAAGTCATGAAGACAAAGGGAAAGAGGTACAGAGAAGAAATTAGGTTATGTAATGGGAAACTGTGCAAGATCATGATGTTCATGAGGCAAGGAGTAATGACTTACTGCAGTAGAGGCATAAAATAAAAGCCAAGACTTATCTGGAAGTGAATAGTATTTCTATCATTCGTAAGGAATTTTCTTTATAGGGCAAGTTTTCAGAGGGGCTGATAATTCTGAAAATAGTGATTTTTCTTGAAAGTTTATTTCATGGTTATGAGTCATTTGTTCAAGTCTCTGAAGGTGGTACAAGTTTTTTGATCTGTCAGTGCAAAATAAACAGCTACAGGCATACAGGTTCAGCTGTGATAGTGTTAGCAAGAATACTTGAATAGTTTGTTAGAATAGAGACCTTATTTTGGGGACTTGTCATGAAAGCACTAAGAAGCTGAACTAAGTAACTGTTGGGAGCAGACATTTAGAGAAAACCAAGGAAAAAAAGTACTAGGTAGCTCATATTTATCTAAGGGAGTAATGACTACCCTGTCTGATTATAAACAATTTTTTAATTTGCAGTACACCTTGCCAGCATTGTTGGACACAGCTGTACAGATTCTTCGAGGGAAGGGCAGTGTTCCTTTCTCTATGCTCCAAACGCTGTTGAAGCTCATAGTCCTAATGTTCAGTACACTGCTGCTTGTAGTTGTCAGAGTCCAGGTTATCCAGTCTCAGCTTCCAGTGTTTACAAGGTAATACTAAAGTGTTTCTTATTTACAGTTGTTTATAAATATGATGTGACTTAATGAAGTTGAATGAAATGGCCAAAAATATACGAATTTAAGTGTTACTCACTTATTTTAATATCAGTATTCAATGTCTGTACAATATTGCATTTTTTGTGAAATTGCTAAATGATCCTATTTCAGCAAGTGTTGACTAAAATGTCCAAAATATTGAGGTATCTGAGCAGACAGCCATTTAAAAAAAAATTACAATTGATAGTTCATCTTAGTAATTCAGAAATTAAATGTCTTATTGCTTAAGTATTTTTTATTGTCTCTGTATTTGAACCTTGGCTGAATATTCCAAACCTCTTAAGCTTTTCCTCTTCTACATAGAGAATGTATTTTGTATTTTAGGTATGTATTATGTGGAAAACATGATTGTCTTCAGATAGACTTGAAGATAAGTGTATATGAATGACATCAGAACTGAAAAACTAATTTATCTTATGTTTGAGCAATGTAGAAATACAAGAATCCCTGAAAAAATGAGACTAACTATTAAAACTATTACAAACATAGCAAGGACCACTTTAGGTCCCAGCTTTAGGTGTAAATCATTCTGTTTCTTCAAACTTACGTTGATTATATCCCAAAACAGTTTCATAAACATGGAGGAGGCTCTGTGCCTCTCTGCAGTGTATCATTGTGCATGGTTTCACACCTGATAAATGCAGGAAGATTAGGATATTTTACATGTCTGTAATTAGTAGTTCTAGCTATGACTAAAATTTGCCACAAAAGGAATCAAGACCATATCTTTCTTCATTAAAAGCTCCTTTTTCTCCTTTCTTTTGCTTTAGGTTTGATAACCCAGCTGCTGTTAGTCCATCCCCAGCAAGACAGCTGACTTTCAACTACCTCCTTCCTGTAAATGCTTGGCTTCTTCTCAATCCCTCAGAATTATGCTGTGACTGGACAATGGGAACGATTCCTCTTGTGGAGTCTTTGTTAGATGTTAGAAATGTTGCCACCCTTACCTTCTTTTGCTTTCTGGGATCTTTGTTGGTCTTCAGTCTCCGATACCCTGGGGATTCCTCCAAGACAGTATTGATGGTATGAATGATGCATTGTTTCTGTCCTTTTGTTAAGTGGCTCAGGTTGGTCACATGTGTAATCTACTGTGACCGAGAGATACTGGAGATGTGCATCTCCTTTTGGGCTAAAATGAACACATAAGAGGAAAATTGTCTAGCAACAAAACTCCTAAGTTGCAATTCAGTATGTGTTTCTGTCAGAGATGAGAATAAATATGCCCCTTGTTATGTATTTGCAAACTGTATTGCAGCCTTTCTCAGATATTTGGAGCTCAACTGGTGAATGGGGGCTTTCAGTAGAATTTAAATGTGTTTCAAGGACCAGAATGCATTTTCATCCTGCAAGCTGTCTACCTTATTTAAATGTCAGTAGTCGTGATGTGTATTTAGCAAGAGACTTGATTTTCTTTCTCATCGGTATAAAAGAAGGGACGTATTTTTGCATTTAGGAATAAGGTTTCCACTTTTTTTATTGTTGTTTTGTTTTTCTTCTGTAAGTTGTTTCCATATTATAATGAAAAACTAATTTTGTCAAACTGTGAGATCAGTTCCTGTCTGTCTATTCACTATTATATATGAACTCAAAACTGAGATGGATTAACAGGAAAGAATATTTTGGAAGAAATGGAAAGGATCAAAGGAGCTAGTATTTTTGAAAAAAAACCAGTCATCAATTATTGATTCCATTGCAAATTTTTACAAGGTTAATGATAACCTGATACCATACTTATGCAATTATGTGTACAACAAACCTGCATGCATTTATCTTAGTCTGCTTCAGAAATAATGTATTTTTTTTTGTATGTTAATCAGCCAACAAAAGGTTCAGATGGGTTGGAATATTTATGCATAACCTAAGATTTAAGTAGTTCTTTGCTAAGCAGCTGACAAATTTTGATTCACTTCTAAAAGACTTAGCATTATAGTTCTGACTCATATGGGTTTTCTTGTCTTGTCACTGGAGCAAGGCAATATATTTCACTAGAAAATCAGTGAAAATGATATCTGGTATTGCTGATGAAATCTCTTGTCCTGAATTTGGAAACTCTGTATGAAGAGAAGAAATTTAGATAGCTTATTGATATGATAAATGTGCAAGGTGACATGCTTGGAAAGTAAGTTTTACAGCACTTCGAATACGCAAAGGAGTAGTTTGATTTTCCTCCTTATATAAGCTGAGGCATAAGTTTTTCTCCAGTGCACTGTTAGCAGGCGAAATGTGTGTGGGTAATGATCCACTTTTTTTATAGGCCAGCTCTTGAATTTTAAGGCTGTTTATTTCCCTACATTTATGTTTATTCCCTACCCGGTGAAGCTTACATAGGAAAGGGTTAGTGGGTTTGTCAGCATGCGTTGGTGTTAGTTAGTTTTGGTTTGAGGGTGGTATTTTTACATGTGTTTTTATTATTCCAAGTGCCTTTTAAAGGAAGGATTTTCTGAGATCATTCACTCCATCATGCAAGCCTCAATGTCACCTGACACAGTATAATCCTGGTTTAGTGCAAGTTGTTTTCCTTTACTCTGTACCTATGTTGTATATGCTGATTTTCTTCAGATGCTGATGCTGATTTTCTTCAGACATAATATCGAAGTGCCTGGAGGTTAATTTCGTAGGAAATGGGAATGCAATATTTTATATTAAATATTAATTGTTATGTACTACAAAATGAAACAATATGGTAGGCCAAAGCCTATTGCTGCATTCCAGTAAGCCATTAATAGCCCCAAGTAATCAATGTATTCTGTATATTGTGAGGCTCGGTTGTGTTTTTGTTTTCATAGAGCTAAATGAAGTGCTGTGGATCAGCAGCTGAGCTGTGTTGATGATCCATGTGCATGTTCTTGAAATATCCTTGAAATACGCAAAAAAATCGTAGTTGAAGTTTTAAATCAGTGCTGTATTTTTGTGTATGTAATCCTAGGTTGATTTTCAAACTGGATTATTTAACAGTTTTAGCATGGAAGAGGCAATTAATGTCATGCTTAAATCCAGACAGCCAGTTGTACTGAAAGTTTCTAGAAAATTCCTCCTCAAAGAAACATTCCATTTCTGTAGGTTTGGTTTTGTGCGGGTATTTTTTGTAACTTGGAGGCCAGATACTTTGAAATAATTATTCATGTATTTTCTGGAACCTGAGATTGGAAAGCCACTATTTAACAATCACCCATGACTTAAAGCAAATGGTCATGTCCACTTTCTTTGTGGCAGATGGATTTCTTGCCTTTTAATAAACACAGTTTTTGATAAGAAGTCTGTCCCTGACCTAAGAACTGCAATTGTGCAGTTCTTAAGTTCATTGTCATTTCAGATACTTTGGGGATACTCTTAGCACTCTGTCTAAACACTGATGTTTATTCAGTGACTGATTCTGGTTTTTGTTCACATTTCTTACAGAAACTAAACAGATTCTGTTGTACTGTAAAAATAGCTGCTTTATGCCTCAAATAAGCTGATACAAATTTTTAATTGTTAGGTAATGTCCAAGGTTCTTGCACTGTCTTGTTTCTTTATCTGGAACTCTTACTAAAACACTGTTTTGAATTTAATTAATCATTTGATCCTATTGATTTGTCCTCTTTCTGTAGTATAGAAAAGCAAAAAGACTTGCAAGCCCTTAGGTAAGGAATAGAGTCGTTTGCAGGTTACTACTTGCCATATTCAGAGCGGTCTCAATGTAAAACAGATCTGAATATTAAAAAAAAAAAAATCTACTATATATATCTGGTTTTCTGGGATTATTTTTGTAATTTGTAACTTGTTTCTTGGATACAATTTGTCACTGCCTAATCTTGATTACTAATGTTACTTGTATTTCTTTTCTAGGCACTCTGCTTAATAGTATTACCATTCATTCCTGCATCAAACCTGTTTTTTCCTGTTGGATTCGTAGTAGCAGAACGAGTGTTGTATGTTCCTAGCATGGGATTCTGCATTTTAGTAGCACATGGATGGAAGAAATTATCAAATAAAAGGTAAATAAACTCATACTGATAAAAGCCCCTAATGGGAAAGCTTGCATAACCATAAATATGGTTATCTTCTATGAAACTAAGAGATGACCGTAAGTCAAACTGGTTTAACTTTATTCAAAGTTGATTACTGACTGAAATTTATACAATGCATGTGTGTCAGCAAATTAAAGCTTCTGAAAATTTAATCAGTAAAAGATTAAACTTTCAGAAATGCCATGCTAAGAATGGGTATCAGAGCCATTCTGTATTTGTTAAACTAAAGAATTCTTTGGTTAACAAATTCTCCTTAAAAATTGTGCTCTAAAAGCATGTTTTGCACACACTTTTGTGTTTCCTGGTATCTTCTACATTGATCTGGACATACCTCCCACTAATGTGGACGCCTTACCCTTCTTAGCCCAGTGGCATCCCAGTGCCAGTTCAGACAAATGGAAAGGCAGCAATTTGCAGTCCATGTTGTCTGCTATTGTTAGAGATGAGGCCCTGCAGTAAAATTTACACTAACTGGTGCTGCTGAAGCTGACAGCACCTGGATAATGAGAAATTAGTGATACCTTGTGGGAGTGTGGAGAAAATATTCTCACAAATCCCACTACAAGGCAGTAAAAATACAAGTGATGTGAAAGAAAGCAAGGAACCAGGAGAGGATGGCTGGGAAGAAAAATTAGGCAGGTAGTGTCATTTACTACCAAAATATTGGAAATCAGCTCTCTAAAATGAGAAAGAGAGGGCTCCTTGCTTTAGAAATATGTGGAAAGAAAAAACTTTCTTACAAGCCTATGGGCATAAAGATTACTGTATATGCCAGTTCTCATTGATTACTTTGATAGTGTTTCAGAATTACTCTCTTAATTTTATGGTTCCACTTCTTTAGTATTTTTAAATCCAAGAATGGTAGTCAAAAGATGCATTTTTTATCTTAGAAGTGATGGAGGAAAAAACCTTTCAGTTTTTAGTAAACCCCTGTGAAGTAGGTAGCAGAGTGAATAACTGTTCCATAAGTCAAATGTAAGAAATAGCTGTTAATGGTGAACACCTGTATGTCCACTCAAGAATGAGATTTTTTTAGAAACAAAATTATATTCATAATTGTAGGAAAGCTATTGAATGTTTGGCATCTTTTTATAATTGAATTAGAATTCAGAAACCAAATTATTAGAATGTAAAAGTGTATGTTTTATATCTGTCGTGTTTAAACTCCAGAAAAACAAACTGCACAAAATGAAGATTATTCCTGACAAGCTTGTCACAGAGAGTGATATTTACCACAATTTGCTGCTTTAAAAATAAAATTGCTGGAAAGACACTAAACCTTTCTCCTATTTAGCACTACAGTAGCACTAGGATTACATTTGCTTATGGAAGATTGGGTAGTCTCCACAGACCTCTCCATTTGGGTGTGTTCCACAGTGTGGGAAAAATTGACGATGTGTGCAGTAAAGAATATGTGTGAAATTTTCTGATACGAAACAAAAGTATAAGGTGATATTTAAGTTGCTTTTTGCATTGTGTAAAATTTTGTATAGTATTTTGGAGAACCTCACTTTTGGCATCATATTTATTGTCTTAAATTACAGATAAGTTTTAAGAGAAGTATAATTTTTGTATACATTCTATACAAATTCTATTATGTGAATTGGGTTTGTTCTTATTAAGGGAGTTGCATAGTCATAACAACAAAATCAGGTAAAAAACAAAATTAGTTTGAAATTAAACATTATTTCCTTTTAAACTCTGGAGTGTGCTAGTCACAAATGTGGTGTTTGTTTGCCTTTTAGCATATGAGATACTTATTCTAATAAAAATTAGAATTGTTGGTGTGCTTACAACAAGTCTGTGTTTGTTTTATTTAATAGCGTGCTAAGAAAAATTTCTTGGGTTTGTTTGGCTGCGGTGCTATTCACTCATGCCTTAAAAACACTGCACAGAAACTGGGATTGGGAGTCGGAGTACACTTTGTTTATGTCCGCTTTAAAGGTACTGTATTCTGTTTGGAAAGGATAATGGGAAGTTCCTGTTGCTGTTCTTAAGAAGCTGCAGTGGAACATGATAAAAATGGACAAAAATTATGCTTGTTTCAGCACATTAATTTCTATATTGACAGTATTGGCATCTGATTAGTTGCTTTTGGGAGTGCTTTAAAAGCAGCGTGATGCACGCGTAGAAATTCATGTGCACAAAATAGTTGATAATTCTCCTTGTGTCAAAAGAGTTGAATTTATTCTCTTGTCTGGATGAAAGCAGGATACGTTTCAGTACAAAAATCTACAAAAAGTTTGATGCATAGGATCATTTCTTCTAAGTTCATATGGCATGATAAGACAGTTTGCAAAATATCCCATAACAGTTACATTGATTTTAAGATGTTTGGTATTTTTATGGGTAAATAACTAAAACAGATTGATGTTGCACAACAAGGTCGATGTAATCATTCTGTATGTAGTGGTTTTTTATTCTTTACATATAGAAGCTTGATGAAATCTGTCATTTGCTGTACATTTTTATGTCTTAAGATACTGTTAAGAGAGTCAATTGTCAAGTAATTTCAGCTTAATACCCTATGCTTTGGTATCTTTTTCTGGTTTTAGGTAAATAAGAACAATGCAAAACTATGGAACAATGTGGGGCATGCATTAGAAAATGAAAAAAATTTTGAAAGAGCCCTGCAGTTTTTCATACAGGCCACACAAGTGCAACCAGGTAAAGCTTTGACTAGTTGCCATCTCTGCACTCCTGGTATTTCAGTATACTTAGCTTACTTAACAGCTTCTCAATGGACTTTTTTGTTTCAACTGAACATCAGTGTCATACAGTAAGTTAATTGATCCAGGGTTTTTGGAAATAAACTAAAAAAGTCCTCCAGAAAAGGTTTCTATCTATAAAAAGCTGCAAATACTTTTAAAACTATTCCTTGTATGACATTCTTTATGAATTAACTTAAACTGTGAATTCTTATGGATTATAAATATTACTTCATTTTTTAATTTAAAACTAAGGAAGTGTGTAAGAAAATAAAAAAATCTAGATAATATCAAAATGCACATTTCATCCGTTTTACATATTGTTGCAAAAGAAGTTCTAGGCAGTACTGGACAGCCTTTCCTTTTAGAAGATTATTAAGTAACCTTCAATTTATGTGCCTCTATTATAGCAAGAAATTAAAGATAGATACATGGAAGTATGATAGGACCTCAAACTTTTTACAGTTTCCCACGTAATTTTATAATCCCTCTTTAGTTCATTATTAAGTTATTAGCTTCATAATTAAGATGAACAATGATAGAATTACTTTGTTCTTTTGGTGATGGGGATGTTCTATCAGAGTACCTGTACTTCATGCTACTCTGAATGCAGAGGTGTTTAATTTCATGATACTCAGTGCATGGAAATAATTTAAATTTCGTTCTTTTCTTTATTAAGATGATATTGGTGCCCACATGAATGTAGGAAGAACTTACAAGAACCTAAACAAAACTAAAGAAGCTGAAGAATCATATATGATTGCTAAATCATTGATGCCACAGGTAATTAGTAACTTCATTTTATCTACCACCACAGGACAGAATCGATATTCATGGTAGATTTTTTTGTGTAGCTCTGTGTGGCTGTAGACTTTAAAGTTTGTTGGTGTTCTTTTAAAACCTGTCTATGAAAAAAATAGGCTGTATACAATCATGGCTGTTAAAAATTGCTGACTTATAACTCTGCTACAACTGTTTTAATTTACTTTTTACACTGCTCTGTTGTGTTTTGAGGTTTTTTTCTGAAATTAAGGGTATAAAAGAAAGTAGCAGCCAAAACCTACAGTTTCTAGTCACAATTGGTTTATTTTCACTTACTGCTAATACGTTGATGGTTACTGAGTTTCTAAGCCCTTCAGAGAAGACTTAAATACAGTGTTGGAGAAGATAGCCACAGCAGCTACAAAAAAATCTTTGCCTGAACATGCTTTTATAAACATGTGTTCTGTTACCTTTCCCATTCATTAAGTTATATTTATACCTAGGAAATTTTACTTGTTCAAGCTCTTTAGAGAAAAAGAGAGTAGTATTTTGGACAATGTATGAAGGTAATAAAAGCTGTGGTTAAAATGAGACTGGCAACAAAAATAAATGAGCAGCCCTTTGAGTAGAAGCATGGCTTTAAAAGTTTGTATTGTGAAATAGGATGAAGATTCTAAATGGATTAAGTATAAACAGTACAGCAGTTGCAATGTCATAGCATTTTCATCTTTCCTGACTACTTTTCATTTGCTGGATCAGTTGGCAAATCATTGGCTTACCTTAGGCTGAAGGGTTGTAAAAAGGAATGAAAATGTCTGACAGAATGTTAGTTTAGGCTTTACGAAATATTTTTGTCTGAATGGGGAAAGTTTTTCAAGGTCTGGTTGGTTTCCAGCAGCTATCTAGATGAGCCCAAGTAAGTAGTAGCAGAGCTTAATTAAGTGGTATCTTAAATATTGTGCTAGTTATCTATGTTTTCATAGAAATAAAGAATAAAAAATATTCTGTTTATTTTTGGATATGATTTTTCTGGAAAAGAATTACTGCTCTTTGTCATTATCAAGAGCCTGCACATTCATGTCCAGTAGTACCTTAAGCAAATGTGGCCAGAGTGAAAAGGAGTTCTGTAGTGGTCATCTTTCATATTTTTGCTCATCTGTGTTTACTACATGTATTCTCTTTGACAGATTATTCCAGGGAAAAAGTATGCAGCAAGAGTTGCTCCTAACCATCTAAACGTTTATATCAATCTCGCCAACTTAATTCGAGCAAACGAATCTCGCCTTGAAGAAGCAGATCAGTTATATCGACAAGCAATTAGTATGAGGCCAGATTTCAAGCAGGCTTACATCAGCAGGTATATTTTCTAATTTTAGAGATACATATTCTTGAATAAACCTTTTTGTATTTGCAGTAGTCTGAACAGTATCTAGTTCATACAGTTCAATTAGCTGCTGAAATTTTCATTTCCAAGTGAGAAGATGAAGATTTAGAATAATAATCAATTATTCATTACGAATCCTGTTCTTTTAAATTCCTGCTTCAAATGACGTATCTCTGTGTAGGTTCTGTATTCAAACATTGTATAGAAAGACACTTCCATTAGATTTCTTTATGAATCTCTAACTCAAATTTCTAATCTCCTAGTTTAGTTTTGAACTAAAAAGCTTCTGGTTAGTGTGAGTCATGGAGCTTTCTTTAAACTTTTTTGTTAAAGATGGTCCAGAAAATGCAAGTCTTAACAATTTAGTTGACATTAATTGCATTTTAGTTGAGTAATGTGGATGTGGGTATTAAGGCTTCTGTCCAGTATTTTGTTTGTTGTAATTCCCACGGGGACTTAGGGAGGTTCAGAGATGCCTGAACTATAGCTGTTCCAGTCTAATTACAAACCCAAGTCAGGAACTCTTGATCACTTCTTTTTTTGTTCTTGTCCTACTTATGCATTTGTTGTATACAGGTTTTTGAGAGCGGAAAGCTTTAGGAATGGTATGTAAAAAAGGGTCTTGTATTGTTCTGTGCTTAAAACTAACAAAATAAAAAAAACCACTCTTATCTGACATCTACTGTCTGTAGGAAGGCAAACTTTCAAAAAACCTGTCAATTATTTTCACATGGGTAACAATAAAAGTTGAAGGTTCAATCTGGTTCTTCAACAGGGGAGAATTACTTCTAAAAATGAACAAACCTCTGAAAGCTAAGGAAGCTTACCTTAGAGCTCTAGAACTAGACAGAACCAATGCAGACCTGTGGTACAACTTGGCGATTGTTTACATTGAACTGAAAGATCCAACAGAAGCCCTGAAGAATTTCAACCGAGCACTAGAACTCAACCCAACACATAAACTGGCATTATTCAACTCAGCGCTGCTAATGCAGGAATCTGGTATGTTAATTGTCCCTTTTATACATATTGTATATTTGCATTTATAGGATCCATACTATTTAATTTTTTTTTTATTAGCTCTTTTGTTTTTGGAAAGGACAAGTACACAGCATCATCAAAAAATAAACTGTTTATTTATTATAGCTTTGTAATTTGTAGTGTATGGAATTTGTGCAAAATGTACGTGCACCTTAGCTGATCAGCATCTTTAATACAAGTTCTATTTTACAATATAATATCTTACATGTATAAAGAATAGTGTTACACAAACATCTTCAAAATTATGCCTATATAATCTTTAAAGATAATATTTAGTAAAATATGTGTAATACCTGGTTTACATTTATAGTGATTGATTTAATTATTGACTCCAAAATCCAGCTTATGTCTCTGGTCTTAAATCAAGTTCTAGAAATATGAATGTTTTTGTAGGTTCTTCTGTCATACTGCTAATTAGGATGAATTCAGATGGATTTTCATGAGTTTATTTTTTCATACGTGTAGCTCTGTGGGTAAGGGTGAGCCCTGAGTGAATTAAGGCTGTTGAAAAGAGTATTTGGCAAGTGAACTGCTAAGATTTGTTTCTCTTTTGTTGAGATGGTAAACTACCTTAAGAAAGATAAAACAGTTGATTGAAGCCGAAGACACTTGATAATTTTCCATCTCTTCTCACATTTTAAGTTAGTAGTTCAAGAGATGCTCTGTTCCTTATCTGTAGAAGTACAAGCAGCTTCAAACAAGCAGAAACATTAACTATTTAGTGTTCAGTTATTCATACTGGACAGTGCAATACTGTTTCAGGGGGTGAAAGAGGGCAGATGAAAGCAGCTCCCCTATCCTTCAGTAAGTCTGTGTCCAGAATTTGTTACTAAAACATGTTCACTGTATTATTAAGTAAAATAGCACAGATCACAAGCTCATCTAACTAATCCTGGTATTGTCAGATAAAATTGTTTTGCTAAATCTTTTTTAAACTTTGATGCAAATTAAAATATGGGGATTACAGGTTTTATTGTTTTGGTGTTAGACGATATCTTAGTCTGGCTACAGTAGAAGTCACCCTGTGTGTTCTCTATCGAAACTTTTCAGTCTATCTAAATGATATCTAAAATGAGATCTTCCACTCAAAGTTTGCCTCTGTAAGAGCTGGTTTGTCAGAACTGACGTCTTCTCTGGATTCCATTTGCTCAACTGTGCATGAAAATAACTACATTTAAGCTTGTAGAGACATCTTTTCTATCTGTTATACCAAACCTAAATATCATTCAGCAGCTAATAGAGTAATGATGCTGACTCTGGCTGCAAGTCAACTGCATGTAGTTTCATTCTATAAAGAAAATAGATATCATTTACTTTTGCAGCCCTTTCCCTTTTACAGTTGCATTTTAATTTGTATTAAGATTAGCATTTTACAGTCTAAAAATCCTTCAGAATAAATGCTTCATGAAATACCTTGAGAATTAAATGCATTTTTTGTCATTTAGGTGATGCTCGACTTAGACCTGAAGCTAAACAAAGACTGCTACATTATGTGAAAGAAGAACCACAGGATTCAAATGGATACTTCAATTTGGGTATGCTAGCAATGGATGACAAAAAAGACATGGAAGCAGAGGCATGGATGAAGAAGGCCATAAGGTTACAGCCAAACTTCCGAAGTGCTTTGTTCAATTTGGCCCTGCTTTATTCTCAGACAGGAAAAGAATTGATGGCTTTGCCCGTCTTGGAAGACCTACTGAGATACTACCCTGATCATACCAAAGGTCTGATTTTGAAAGGAGATATCCTTATGAACCAAAAGAAGGATATTGTTGGAGCAAAAATGTGTTTTGAAAAAATTTTGGAACTGGATCCCAACAATGTACAAGGAAAACATAATCTTTGTGTGGTTTATTTCGAAGAAAGAGATTTAATAAAGGCAGAAAAATGTCTGGTTGAAACACTAGCACTGGCACCTCATGAAGGGTATATTCAGCGTCATCTAAACATAGTTAGAAGTAAAATTGCGTCACTCGGTGCTATGGAACAGTCATCACTTCCATCAGATGGGAATGCAGCTACAGAAGCAAAAAAAAGTTCATTTCAGAATTTGAAAGAAGCAAAAAGTGAGAAGACAACCACCCAGCCAACAGCTGATAACAAGAAAGAGCACTCAAAAAATAAGAAACCAACAGAGAAAAGCAGTGTGGACAAAGAGACTCCCAAAAAATCTACAAAAGAAATCAAAGACATTGAGAAAAAAAGAGTTGCTGCATTGAAAAGACTAGAAGAAATTGAACGTATTTTAAATGGTGAATAGTCTTTACCATGTCACAAAAGAATAAGGGGAGAATACTATTTTTAATTATTGTTTAATTTGTGAGCCAACTGGAAAGTGTTCTCAGTGCTTTGAAAATAGAAATAATGTTGACTGCATATCACTTATCAAGCAGCAAAAGGCATTTCAATGCTGTATGTGAGAAAACCACAACTTTTAAATATGATGGAGGGATGGGTGGGAATTGAAGGATAAAGGGTTGAGAAAAATCTTCCATGCAGAATCCTAAATAGTGAGAAAATAGCACTCATAAAAATCGTTTGTAGTCAGGGATATTAAGTAATGCTACTTTCAAAGACACAGTGGAAGAACTGAATGGCGAATTACTGGGATAAACCAGACACTGCTTCTTTCCCCCAACAAATCTGTTTGTATTGTCATTATCTACATTTCAGTTTACACATCAGCTGAAATTTTTCTAGACTTCTGCTATACAAGAAAAACAGTTTTTCTTTGCATTATTTGCAAATATAAACTTAACAGAGTCATCAAAATGCCACTGGATGTAGTATAGGAGGATGCAACAACACACTAAAATTTTCAGTTGCATTCTAAATATGGAATGATATATTAACTTTTAGATGTTCTTTACTTACAATGCTAATGGTTTGTACTCTTTTACCTGGTAAGAAATCTTACAGTGCTCTTAAGAACTTTAGACTCATGCTTTTTATTTTAAAGGAAATGTGTGGGGTTTCTTCAACTGTCAATCATCTGACTTTTTTTAAAAATTGTATTTAAAAGGGTGGTTTTGTCACTTCTTCCCCAGTTCATTGAATGCTGAGAAATGCACTTTGGTACAGTAACCAGTATGCTATGCAGTAGTCATTGTTGACTTTATATCAACGGCTGTGGATTGACTCCTTGGTGTAGTAAATTCTTCCTTGTTTATAGCAATCTGGTTTTACTATTTCTGTCATTGAAACAGTTTCTATTCTCATTACTTTTTACAACACTAATATAAGCAATGTTTGCTCAAGGCAGTGCGATAATAATTAAGCCACTGAATTTAGTTGTGTTTAACACAAGGCAATGTAGGTAGTATCCTTTCAAATACTAAGTTCTGTTGTTTTGATACTTTGTCTTGGGTGCGTGGTTTTTATTAAATATTTATTTTGACTACTAAAATATTCCCATTTACACTTTTTCACTAATGCATCATTTAAATTTCTTACAGGAAATGAAAATCTTTGCAATTTCAGTATTGCTTTTATCCTTGTGCAATGCATATATTTTTGTTTAAATATGCTACCAATTACCTAAACCTGATGTTTTCCTTAATTCTGAGAAAGAAAAGAAGTGAAGAGCTGGGTTCAGTCATAATTGTCATTGATCATTAAATCTCTTACTCTTCATGTTTTGTCTTATTTCATGCTGTGGAAGTATTCCTTAACAAGTCTACTGTTCAAACTTAGTCCTTTCCATACCTGCTCAACTTTCTGCCTCAGGCAGTAATCCAGCTGTAAGATGTAATAATTATCTCTGTGGGAGAGATCTCAAATGGGTAATGGGCTTCCTCGCACAGACCTTTTCTTTTTATGTATCATTCTTAATGTTAGCACAACAATTGATTACATGGTAATAACTGGGGGGGGAGGGAAGTGTGTTTTAAAAAACATGATTTACAAGCAGCTGACAGGAACAAGTATGTGGTGTGCAGCTGTTCTTCATACAAAAAAATGTTTAAGTGCTACTTGTAGAGAAGTGCTCACAGGAATCGGTTGACCACACCTTGAAAATCACTTGTCTGTTAGTAACTCAGATACTTGTACCTAAAATAGCTGGTATGTTGACTTTTATAGAAACTTTAACTTGTATATTAAGTCCTCCTCCAAACCTTTGTTTTACAAAAGGGTTAACCATTGTTCTGGGCAAGATGAAGGAACATTCATTTGAAAGTGGCAGGAACTAAGCAGTATGAAAAGGTACTTTCTGATAGAGAAGGTCAGAATTCTCCTGTCTTCTATATGAAGAGCTCTTTTATTGCCATTGCCACACCATTTTTATTTGATCTGTAAATTGAAGAGGGGAGTAAAGACAGAGTCTCAATCTCTGCATCTGAGCCTCTGTCATGTCTCATCTTGACCGTCCAAGCAGCTCTTCAGGGACTACCAAGAACTGTTAGATTTATTGATGCTAAGAAGTGCCATCCGGTTTAACTAAAATCATCAGATAAATCTAAGCTGAAGGTTGCTGGATGTCTTTAAGTCTGTTCTCAAGTTCTGTTCCCCTTTTGTCTCTCTTAAAGAAAATTTAGTAAAAAACAAGTATTTTGACTAACAAGTTGTATTTATCCTGTTAGGATGTGTCAGCCATTTTAAAATTAACCTTTCATGAGAAAAATGGTTCAGTAAATTGAAGGGACATAACTTGTGAAAAATTATCAAAACAGCATTTGCGCATAGGAAAACTATCAAAAAGAGAATAATTTTGGTTTTGTCTGCTTGCAGGTAGAACAGAATAATCGACAGATATTTTTCCACTTCCAGTTCAACTTATCTTTTCTCCTCTTCCTGCCATTGTCATGTGCAAAACCCATTAATATCCCCTTTCAGAATTCCCTAATTTCACTAACATGCAAGAACTAGGAATTTCTAAGAGTGGGACAGGCATACTAAAATAATTTTTAGCCCTCTAATCATACAGTGTAATTGCTGTGGTTGCTGAAAAAATGGAACAAATGTGTTATATCATCTTTGCATCCATACACAAAATTTTTTCCAACTTACACATACAGCTGCAGAGTAAGCATTTTAAGTATGACATGTATTTGTGCATGTGATTTCAGTACAGACTCATGCATTTGTCAGATTATTCTTTGGATCTTTTGCAGGTGAGTATATGCATAAAGAGACTCATAAACATATGGATTAATTGGATATGCATGCATATAGTTGGGACACTTGGATACCTAGAGGTAGTGCAGTTGCAGAGGGACATGTGCAATTGTAGACTAACCTTTGAGTTTACAATCTTTTTGTCTGTTGTGCACAGAGACCTCCTAGGATTTAATTGCAAATATTCTTTATTTTCAAAATATTCTTTGCATTACATCCAGTTAAAAACATGATCAGTCATATCTCATTTTTTTGTCTGTTGTTTCTTATCAGCTGGCAGGGAAGTAATCTAGTATTGTGAAGGTTAAGAAAATTTTCCTACAAATAGACGTGTATGTACAAAATGCTGGAAATTGGAGTGAAAAGGATTAAGTGGGACAAAAATACCTTTCAGGGCGCAGTGCAGTTTGTACCTTGATTAGGCAACACTGAAAGTCAAGCTAGAGTGAACGTATAGGAAGATTGCTGTGAAGGAAGAGCCTGGGGATAGGCAACCTCATGTTTAATGGTACTTCAGAGCAAAGCACTGTCCTATGAGAAACGTCAATATTCTGGGAGAGGAATAAGCACTCAAAAAGCAACAACTGAAACTTTTTGGCACTGTGCGTGTAGGTTGTCCAGCACATCTCAGCAGCTTTCCCTTTCTCACAGCTATTGGGCAATCCAAGCCCGGGGGGCACTGAGGGCAGCTCTTCAGGCAGCTGCCGCTTTGTTGTCAGGAGGCTTTTGCACAACCTAGCTGTGCCTTGTAGCTCACATACCTTCTTCAGGGTCATGGACCTTTGGGCTGAAAATGCAGGCATCTGTCCCTTCCTGAAGTTTCTAATGGAAAGACTCTATGAAGATCAAAACAATTCCAGGAAGTTTTTTTCAGCCATCCCAGTCTCTTGCAAACTTTGCATTGCACAAAAGCTCCAGGAAGGGTCCCAGTTTGGGTGAGTGTGCATGTCTGGGCTTTTCCTTGCAAGTTCTATAAATCACTTCTGCCTGGCACAATGTCTGGAACTGCAGCAGAACCTGCTGCTCCAGGAAAGTCCTGCCATGTAACTGAAATTATGCTTCAACTTTGAGCTGAGTAATCCTGCTTTGCTTAGACAGAAACCTTGAGAATGGAAAGGCTGTAAGATACCTGTGATCCATCCTTTGTCTCACTTTCTCTCCATACAAAAGTATAATACTCTGTGCCGTGTTTCAACTACAGCAAGAAGAACCTGTCCCTCAGACCTCCAATATAGCTTATGAGAACATAAGGCATTCCTTCTTGAAATCAAAATATTATAGTAGTATGTTACATACATTACAGTGCTACTTTTTGTTTTAAATAATCTTAGATAGATAAGACATTATTTTTATAGCACTGAGTGGGTGGTAGTGTGGTTAATATTCTTAGAAAAACTTGAAAACTGCTTTCTACAGTCTTTTGCCTGTCTACGAACTAGTGGTTCTGCATGTGGGATATGTGTCCCTTGCAAACAGCCAGATGAAATCACATACACATATCAACTAACAAAAAGCAACAATGATAAAACCAAACGAAAACAGGAAAAGAAAAAAACCCAACCAAACAAATCAGAGAACTTTATGCATAATTATACTGGTTTGGGAACAACGTAATACGATATATAATTTTCCTGGTCTGGGAAATCATCCCAGAAAAACACGTTTAACCTTCTCTGGCATAGTCATTATTTAAAAGACTACTGGACTTCATGAATACCATCTACTGTGAACTAAGGAATTCTGTTTAGAATAAAATATTAATATGTTATTACTCCAGCATAATGCAAACAGCTGCTAGCTGCTACATCTTTACTAGTATAAGAAAGACGCTACCAAGGAAAAGGGAGTAAAAAAATCCTTGTTCAGCCTGTGTCTTCACCAGTGCTTACAGAACTGTAAATGTCTTTTGCTAAATATCCATACAGAGACACTAACTTTACAGCAAATTTAGGGCTTATTTGCTTGCATGGGTGAGCTCAGTCTTTTGTGGTTATGGACAGAAACAAAGAAACTAAAAGCTTGGCTTGGTGGGGTGTTGCATACAAGACTACACCTTGGCATTGTGGAAAAATGTATATATACTTGCCAAAATTTTAGTTATTGATAGCAGGCAAGTTGGTGTATTTGATACAGTTTTGGAGGGTGATACAATGTACAAAATTTATGAGCCTGTGAATACTGTGTCTCTTCTACACTGTAACTGTAGTGAATGTGAAGCTTTGAAGGACTCCACATAGAGTAGAAGAGAGCATTGGAATAAAGCGCGTTCAGATACCCTATGCCTGTTTAGCATATATGTTTGTTCCTTACATGTCATTATCAGGGTATTGTCTTTTTAAATAGGCATGGCAAGGTATTTTTAATTGTATGAGTATTCATCTACGCACAATGAGAGTAGGTGGAGGAGGAAAATACAACAATTACAGGATGTCTTACCAAAAGCAGAAGTCGTAAATCTTGATTATTAAAATACCGTCTAGGACATGCACTCACCTTGATTTCATTTGCAGTTGTTAACCCAGCCCTACACTTCAGTTGTACGTGAGCATCATTCGAGCACGATCTGTGGCACCAACTCCCCAGTACTGAGAGCTGGGAGGAGATCGTGACAGCAGGAGCTGACAGAATGGGGAATTAGTTGTTCACACTCCTCAGCCTCAAGCTGAATAATCAAGGTTTGCTTGTTTGTTTGGGTGCACTGCTTGTTTCATCTGCAGGAGTATCAGACATTATGGATGGTTATCTCAGTTTGCAAGACACAGTAATTTCTCTGTTGATAAAAGAACCTTAAAGGGAGCTTCTGAACACCCTTTCTACCCCTTGAACAGGTTTTAGACAGGTCTGGAGTGCTGGGTTTTCTTCAACTCCATGCATATACATTTATCAATTTTCCAGTATAAATAGCTGTAAACAAATAAATAGAATGGAAAGGTATGTGAAAGCTTAAATCTCATGAAATTCAAATAGTGGGCAAAAACATAAACTGAATTCTGTACTACTTCTTTAGATGGTTTTCATGAAGTTACAATATGATCTGTAACGCTGACTGTTATTTGTATAAGTCACACTCTATTTCTGCCCTTACTTGGGTGAATATAGTCAAAGTTTTAGTACAAGTATTTAGGTTTAAATTTACCTTTCCAAGGATAATCCTTCAGATTAGGACCTAATTCTCATGTTCAGGAAAAGCAAAAATAAGAAACTTAATTGAGTTTTGGAACTTTTTTCCTTCTTATCAATATACATGAAAAATTACATATTTGACCAAAAAATAGATGTATTGCATGAGGATAAAAGCACCACTGAAATTACAAAGATGCATAAAGATTTTTCAAAGATTTTCAATTATCTGCAGTGATTTATCTTGTATTAAACTGTATCCTTCTTTCCATTGACTTCCTTTATATTTTGATTATTTTACTGACTGTAAGACCTCTTCCCTAAATAACAGCTTTTTAAAAAATTCTGAGTATAAAATTGACTGATGATCCTTCAGCTTACAAACACAAAACATACTGTGACTGTAGAAAAAGAGAAAACTACATAGAACAGAAAGCAACTGAAATACAAGAAAGCAAGTAGGGAGGTTTATTTTAAAAATTAATAACAAAATAACAAACACTGTTATCTTAGGTTGTTTTGTGTCTGGGTGTCCTAAGAGCCTTCTGGCTTAGGGGGAAGTAAAGCAAACTTTTAATTCATCACTTACTGACAATCTCAACTTCAGAGTCTAAAAGCCATGTCATATGGCTGTTTTAACTTCTATGCTGTTCCTTCTTCAGCTCTAGATGAACTTACATAAAGGGATTGGGGGTGAGATTGAATTTCAGTAGCATATCTTTAGGTTCTCGTTCCTTTGTTCTCTTGTCTTTTTTTTGTTTCTGTGGCAGTGATACTTTCTCACACTGCCAGTGTTCCGGGACAGAGGGCTGAAAAGAGGAGATAACTGAAGGATTAAAGTCTTTATATGTAACTAATAAGCATCTTCAGTGTTCCACTCTTTGCTTTTGATTAAATATATATGGATAAGGTATATATGTATATAAATTGCATAAGTAAGTCTTTGCTAAAAAAGTGGAACACAGTTAATTCAACATTCACTATGAAAAGTGCTCATTTTGCTTTATTATTCAAAACTTTGGAACAGCAATGCAGAAAAATACCTACGGGGACTGATGACCAAGTAACTGCTGCAGGTCATTACTCAGTGTGAGGCAGCTGCATAAGTCACACAAATGATCAGCTAAGAGTAGAGACTTACATAAATAAATCAGTATAGTTGTATAATACATAGATCATAACACCGTGTGACTGATTTTTGCTGTTGTGTATCGTGATTGGATTTCTTTTGCTCGTGATCTGGCAGGGTGTTGAGAAGGTGGGAGTTTCTGCTTCCACGGGCAGCAGCTGTTCAAACTGTTGTTATCTGCTGTTCATTATCACTTCAGAGGTGAAGGCTGCTATCTTTGTCTTGAGCTCTTGGTAAGTATCTCATTAAAATGTGAAGCAGAGGGTTCATTCAACAAGCTAAACTAGAAGATGATTTCCGGAAGATCATGATTGTGTCAATCTACAGATGAGGACAAAATTAGCTAGAATTGTTCTATATTTCTGTCCTGCATGCAGCTATTTACAGAATGTTTTCCGCATAGTCCTGGTAACAACTTTGGTGTACCTTAGGTCAGTAACTATAAATCTTAAGCAACAATCCAACCCATGTTCTCCATGTGACAGGATAAATTGCAGTGCTCTAAATAACGCCACTGGAAGATGTGGCCTCTGACCTGAGAAGCTTATCATCATGGAAGAATGTGATGATCTAAACTAGGAAATAAATAATAATGTCATTTTCATTATATATTTGGGACTAGCAAAACAGTGTCTAGGGTCTTACAAATCTGATTAATTCTACTGAAATATGACAGTCATGATATTGTTTGGTAACCTTCCTCCAGGCCTGTGATTTTCTTCTTAAGAATTTACTGGTTTTCTGCAGCTGCATAATTAAAGAAAAAATGCTAATTTGCTTTTAAATGTTACTGTCAAATCCCATATCAAAATTTTGTAGTTTTAATTCAAGGTGATTATGCATAGATCCTGAAGCACATGTACATAGATTTGCACCCATAGAGAAACTGCTGTGAAGACGATGTTTGGAATATTGTAGGTACAGCATGACTGGAAAGGCTTAAGGGGAATACTGAAAAATAAAAGAGGTTTTTGAGCACAAATGTACCACCGGTGAGTCAAGACATGTTTACTCCACAGATTACTGGATGCTTGAGTATACACTAGATCAGTATCACTTCCAACTTGCTTTACACTTTTTCCAAGCAGTCACTTTCAGATACTGAAAGTGGGTTGCACAGACTGTGGTTTCATTTGGTGTGGCTGCTCTGAGAAGGGATTCTGCAGTGTACCCAAGAGGGCCAGGGACTGTAGCATATGATGTGTGAAGAGAGGCTGAAGCAGCTAGTTCATTTTTGCCTGGAGAGATGGGACTAGAGCGGCTTCTTACTGCCATCTTCAACTCTGGGAAGGTATTTGCACAGAAACAAATAATGCAAAAGGTAATGAACACAAGCTGCAGCAAGGGAACTTCTAAACAAATGCAAGAAAATAATTGTCCTCAGCATTCCCATATGCAGATCATCCTGCTGTTCAGAAGCTTGCCAACCACTTCAGCAGAGCCAGAGTGAGACATTTTTTATGACAGATACCACTAGGGCTAACTCCAGGCAGATATGTTAGAATTCAAAAATGTTCAGAAAAGGATAACAGCAACTAAATTAATGCAGAGACATCACAAAGGTATGCATTACTTATGCAAGGATTTTCCCAGGAAGAATCACGCACCTTACAGTAAAGGTGAAGAGGAAGTGACATTTCTTTATTTCTCTTAACACCAGGCTGAATGACTTAAATGGATGAAAATTTTGTTTTTAAAAATAATATCTTCACAGAACACATAATTAACTTTTGTTGTTCATTGCAAGTTGCTAGGGTTGCTGAGGTATAAAAGATCACAAGAAGCAAATAGCTACGTTCATGAAAGTGGAGATCTGTGAAATGCCATGCAACTTTTGATTTAGGAAAGTATTTGTATGCAAACTCCCAAAACCTTGTAGGACATACCAAGAGAAGAATCCACCATGCACGGTTCCAAAACTTGTTCCTAAACTCTTCCCTAACCATTTGGCAGTAGAAACAGTCAGGGACTCCATAGCAAGCTAAATGGACTTTTGGTCTGACCCATGCCATAAAAAATACTATTCTTAACTTCAAAACATTAGAGAAAAAAAGTAGAAAGGTTTTGCTTGGAGTAACACAGAATAAGCAATTATCTTTTGTAACCCAGCTTTGGCTATATAAATATAAATGAAGATCTTGTCTGTAATGTTTTTGGACAGAGAAATGTCTGGGGGAACTTCAGCTTTGCAGATACAGACTGGGGAAAAATGCTGAGGATATGGTAAGACCTGGATATTTGTATGCATACTGACCAGTCAATATTTAGTTAGGTTGAGAACCTGAAGAAGGTAGCACTATTTAAAATGAGTTTTGATAAAGAGTGGAGTATTTACAAGGTTATGGCTGTAAAAAAAACCCAGCATACCAAAACCAGGCTTTCACGAAAAAAATACAAAAAAAAGAAAATTGATTTATTTAAAATTAAATGGAATTAAATGGCTGTAATCCATGTCTGGTTCTGCAAAAGGCAGATTTTATGTACAGATATACTAAAACAATTCAATGGACTACAGAAAAAGATGGAAGTAAAATACCATAAAGTTCTTACTCTATGTAAATTGAGATGCTATTTTTCTAGTTGATTTATCAGACGAATAAAACACTTGATACAGTATTTCTGAAATTCATTGCGGGGGAAACGAATAGTTAAACTATAAATGACAAGAATTAATGGGATTACTGGAGGATGGATAAAAGCTTTCCAACAGGAAAAGAGCAACAGAGAGTTCTGCAATATCTGGTAGCACAGTAGTTACTAGCGATGTTCCTAAAATAACTTGGCACTGAACTTCTTCAATAATGTCTGTCATGACTGTGGTAGAAATACTGTAAAAATACTGATTGTATTTGTTGGCAATACAAATATGTAATCATTGTCAATACAGAATAGGGTATTGTATAAAAATTGCTTATTTCAGCTGGATTAATAGAAATCCAATTAATTTCAATAATAGATAATAAAAAGTGATGCACCCTTCCCCTAAAGGGTGGGTCATCACAGTCCTGCTACTGGTATCCCACTTCTTCTGAAAGCTAGAATTTAGCAAAGAAATAAGATAGAAATGTACTTGGCTGTCCTACATAACAACAGGATTACAAATTAGTGAAATCATTTAGCCAGAAAATTATTTGACTGCATTGAAAAGGCAACTCCAGTAGAAATAAAGACACTGGTGATGCTTATTTGGAATATTCACTTAGTTTTGATTTCCTATGTCCAAGATCAGTAAGTTAAAACTAAAACATTTATACAAAATCTCTGCTGGATGGATAAGTAAAGCAGGAGGGTTGTCTTCTGCAAAGAGCCAGAGCTTGTTATCTGAGGCTAAACTAGTCAAAAGGGCATGATTTTGTTGAGATATTTAGGAGGAGAGTTAAAACTGGAAGAAATATTGCCATTTAGGCTAAAAGCCAATGTTTGTACAAGAACAAAAAGGGAGAAAACAATTATAAATACACTCAAGCTGGAAATGAGGCAAAAGGCCTGGTCTACTGGAACAATACATTTTGGAACTGTCTTTAAAGGAAAATAGTGAGGGGAGGAAAAAAGTTATTTTAAGCTAAGTCTATGAACAGTTTGGAAAGTGAATGCATTAAATGCTACCTGTAATAATAAATAACAAAATGTTGTGATCCAGGAAGTTTATTCCATTTTGTGCTTCCTTAAACACTCTAAGCTAAGAAATCATAGGAATTTACATCCCATCCTCTGTTTATTTTAGAGCATGTGTTTAAACTGGAGAAAGCAACAATGCCTATTGCAAACTGCTGTATTTGACATGTGAAATCATTCTGCACGGAACAATACAGAAATAGATCACATTAAATGTCCTGCTTTCAGAGGCTATAATTTTACTGAAATCTTAACATAGCAGTGAAAAGTTGTCTAAACTTGCATGTTTATTGTTTTCCTGAATTATTTTGCCATCTTACTGCTTTGTGCTGAGAAGCTCCCACTGTAGGTTAAATAAGTGACCTTTTAAAGAGCCAACTTGATGTTAAGAAAAATCCCTTGATGTGCAAGTCCCACATCGTGTGTGCCAAGTTACTGGTGCAGTTCATGGGGTAGTACATGAAGTTAACTGAAAATTTGCAGTAGAATTCAGTTTTTCTGAAGATGCAAATAATTGCCTTTTTATATGTATTGGAGATGGTAGTGAAAGTCTTACAAAACATTGGAGTGAATCAGTACTGTGAAGGTAGAAAAGAATATGCAGTTCTCTGCCTTCCTTTGTTTTGCTTCCATGCCCTCTACCTGGTAGGCCAGTTTGCTACAAATATTTATATAATTAAAGTTATTTATTCTAAATAATAATAATAATAATAATAATAATAATAATAATAATAATAAAAGCTGGTTGTAAATTAAAAAAATAAGTTGAAAATATATTATTAGTACTAGATTATATTCTTGGTTTTTAATATAATATATAATTCTGACTTTATATATATATATATGAAAAGTAAATTGAAGGCACAGAATTGTTTCCCTGAAACATTTTAACTAGTTAAGGTAATAAAGAATTACAATGCAATAGTTGACCTTTAGTGTATTCTTTTATTCAGGAAATATGGGAAAAAATGATTGCTGAAGTAATTTGATAAATTTCAAAACCAAAAACAAACAGAGGAAGAAAAAGAGCAGTGAAAACAAGTCTAAGTTCAGAAGTCAGGAATGACAATCCCAAAGAATATAGAGAATGTCTCCTTAAATATAAAATGCTGTGCCTAATTTATGATAATCTTCCTAAGCAGCAGATGTTTAAACCAAAACCTAGGAATGTATCCCAATATTCATCCCTCAGTGCCTTCTTGGTGTATTAAAACCTCTTTTCCAGAGTTTATTTCCCTTTGGGCATAGGTAGACACTGTGTGTCTCTACCTGGTGTGCTGGAGTCAAATCCTTGTGTGTCTGTATTCTAAAAAAAGGATACAGGCAGTTTGTCATCCATCCCTATTCAACAAACTCTTAAAAGTAAATATAGCTGCATTTCAGATTTATATTATAGAAAACCAGTTAACTAGACAGTTAATTTAACAATCTAAAGAGATTTTTTTTCTGTTTACTATGATGTTATAGCTTTTCCCACATTTTTCCTCCTTTAAGGATCATATTTTCCCTTACCTGCAATCTTTCCAGAAAGTCTTAGCTGCCTTCAAAACTTGTATTTCCTAGAAGATGCATGGTTTCACCTGTTTCTGAACAATTCTGGACATTCATGTTCTAGACCTGTGAGGTGCTTAAATGTCTGATGTGAGGGATACAAAGCTGAAGTGCCAGTGATGCCTTTTCCTGGTCTTAAAATCAAGAATCAAACACAGTTAGAAGGGATAAAGGGATTTTACCTTGGTATTTATTTTAAGGATCCTTAGGTGCACCACATCCAGGTCAAATGCACCTCAATGCACACTGCAATGCACCCCCACCAAAGATCTGGTCTAACATTATAGGTTTTACTAATTAGCATATCTATTAAAAATTCCCCAGTGAGAGGCTTGAGTGAGCCCCTCTCCCCAAGGGATTACAAAATGTGTTCTGGAGAGGACCTTGGTGTCTGGGGCACACTGATCCCTAACTACAAGGCTTCTAAGACATTTAGTCTCCTAACTTAACAAATAAGTCTAAGAATGTAGGCTAAAAAACACTAAGAAAAAAAAAGCTATAAAAAGGTATATAAAAGGGGTGTAAAAGAAAGGGCAAAAAATCATCATGGCATTGCCAGCCCCCAGTAACCCTGCTCTGCTGCCGTGCAGAGGTTTCCTTGTGCCCGCACCTCAGCAGCACCCTCAGCTCCTGCTTGCTGAGATCTCGTGGGGCGAAGTTTCTGTCACTACATGCTTGTGTGTTCCCAAGCCCTTAAGGCACTCCAGTGCTCAGCCTTCAGGAGGTGGAAACATGTGAGTTTGTGTTTCTATGGACACTTACTCCCTTGGCCATTCTTAAAATGCATTGGGAAGATTCAGCCTTGCACAAAAAAAAAATCAAGAAAAAAACATTTAATTTTTTTTATGGTTTAGGGGCTTTTGGTTTGTTTGTTTCTTTGGTTGGGTTTTGGGGTTTTTTTGTTGGTTTTTTTGAGGTGGGTGGTTGCTTTTTTTGTGTCTAGCAACTGTTAGCACAGGTTTGCTTTGTTTGCAGATGTTTGGGGTATGAAGGTAGCCTCTTGGTTTGAGACTGTCCTCACTCTGCACAGGGGCTCCATTCTAAGGCAAGCTTCCCATACTCTCTGCCTGAGAATATTCCATTGGGAGCCATAGGGATTTAGTTTAGCTCTTCATTAGAACACAAGCTGTTAAGAGTCAGGAATTCCCCTGACACTTGACCTATTCACATTCCATCTGAGAAGTTGCATCATCTTTCATACTGTTTTATCTCATCTTTATTGAAAATGACAATTTTGGGGTTTTTTATTTAATTCCCTCCTGTATTCACAGAGAAGAGCTTTTTTGTGTGGATTTTTTTTTTTTTTCTGGCTGGAACGATGTATTTTGTAAAGGAAAAAAAAGGAATTTTTAAACAATATGACAGAAAACTATGAGGATTTTGCTCTGAGTTCTGATCTAAAACAACTAAGTGCTTAATTTTTCTGTTTTGAACTCAGACCCCAGATATGACTCATACATGAAAATAATCTTGATTAGATTTTTCCCAAATGTGGGAATAAATGATGCTAGATGTGGAAAAAATGTTTCCTCCTCCTCTTGTCACTTGTATTCCAGAGTAGGTTTTTTGGTTTCTTTGTTCTGTACTATGATTCTGGTGAAGAAAAACTCTTTTGCTTTAATTTTCTTTTTGGGAAAAACATCTGTTTAAATAAATGCTTGTAAGTTATCTCATAATGCAGAAGGCATAGTCACTCAACTAATCCAGGAAAAAAATGACCAGATTTTTGAAGATCTTGCATTCTTCTATAATTATAGAAAAACACATGAGGTAGAGAGAGAGATAGATTGGATATGGGCAGCCATAGTCATTGAACACATTTTATTAAGATTAGCAACAATGTGAAGTGTTAGAGGTAATACAACGACAATGATAATAGAGCAAATAAGTGTCAGGCAGAAGCAATTAATCTGTTGAGTCATTTTCACTTTCAAAATATCACTGGAGTCTAATTAAAAAAGAATATGATGAAAAAAACCCATATGGGGTAAGGAAGAGAGGAAATTATACTATATACATATATATTATGTATGTATATGCAATATTTATATGCACCTACATATATAATTACATATTAGTATATAATATTGTCTACTAGAGATTATACATTATATAATGTATATGTATGTAAAAGTTTTCTGGCTGTTTTACCACATTGTTATTCATACATTTTAATGAGTTCCTTAGGAGAGTCTGTATCTGTATGTTATTTTCATAACTCTACTAGTTTATCTCTTGCTTCCTTTTCTGTATCCTTTTCTTTTAAGGCAAAAAGCACATTTGATCAGATCCTGTGGGGGGCTGAAATTTTCAGAAAGATTTGTGTTGGCCACGTGGGTAAGCTACTGTATGACTGAAGTAGGAAATCAACCGTGACAGAAGATAAGAATTTTTTTGCAGCGTACTCACTGCATCCTAATTGATTGTGCCCATTTTTTCATTCCACAGTAAATGAAAGGAATTAACACTAGGCTGAAGGTGGCAGTTTCCAATCAACTAATTCATTACAGATTCATAGCCTGCCTTTTTCCCACAAGAAGGGAATGAGAGCCATGTAGCAGTATTGGTTACACTATTCTCAGCCTGCCATGTCACTCAAATTAGTAAGTAAATAAACTATGAAAAATGTTGTCCTAGTATTTCAGTAGAGAAGTGTTGTGCAAGATATGACTTTGATTAAGTGGAATTTTGTATAATGAATGTGGAGTTTTCACTGTATTCCCCATTCAAATAGTATTTCCAAAAAGATTTCCTAAGTCATGATCACAGCTATTCTCACAGATTTTGTTTACTATGTAAACACATTGAAAACATTCAAAATGGAAATTGTGCTTCTACTTACACTTTGGTTGCTCTTTTATTCCTCTTGAGTAATTACAGTTGGAAATAATGCTATTCCAGTAGAAGAGCTCCTTTAATAATAGAAATTTTTACATACATTTTCAGCTAACCTGTGTAAGTATATCACACAGAGAGATAAGTGAAATCAGATGAGGAGGAAAACTGTGTGGGATCTTGAGCAAGAGGACTTGAAAGGAAAGGAGGTCCTGGGGTTAAATCTCCTCTTTCATAACTCTCACATGCATATAAACTGTTCTGCTGTTAAATCATATTGTTTGTTTGGATTTTTTAATCTCTAAGGAATTATACACATGAAAAAACACATTAACTCCAAAGAAATTCATGTGGGTTTATTACACTCTGATCATGCAGGTACTTGAGAGTTAGAGTCAGCAATGAATTCATTTAACTTTGATGTAAAATCCTGCTTAAAGATTAAATTTGTCATGAGATTTTAAAAACATAGGTAATGTGGTGGAGGGAATATAATTTTGATAAGGCTAATCACAAATTCTGTAGACCTGTACTTCAGGATGTGGGATCTTTGATGACAGCAATATTTAAAAAGGAGAATATTTGTAAAGCCTTTAATAGTAATATATATACTTTTCTGTGTATTGGAAGGTACATATCAGAAATCAAAAATAACAGACTGAGAATCTGAGGAATAGTTTCCAAAGCGACAATCCTGAAAATCTGTTGGTTCATAATTTTTTGCAGTTACACTGTTAATAATTAATGCTGCTAATAGTAGGTGTTTAACAGTATGCAAAATGTTAAACTCCTCAGAGTATCTTAATAATCCCTATGTTTATTTGACCTTACTGGAGATTCAGCTTTTATTTTGCATTTGTTGAGGTCAGCACTTCTGATTGCATAACAGACAAGTTTTCTTGTAGGTCTAGAAGAACTCAAGTTGTTAGAATAAACTCTAGAAGTTTTTGTAATGATCAGAAGAAAACATTGAATATGTGACCTTTGGTTTTCTTTCTTTTTGCATTTTATATGACTAAAAATTCTTACCTTTTAAGGCCAAATATATTAAAAAATTAGTATACTGCCTTCCATGAAAGCTTTGGTGGAATCTTTTGCAGTAGACCTCTCCTTGAAACGCTAGCTAGTGAACTGAATGAAGTCCAAATTATCTTTATATTCTGAGCAGAACTGAATTCCATGTACATATTGCATATGTAACTTGCATTGAACACTTTAAAACTTATACAAAAAATGAAGTTGTTGTGACTTTTGCTTCAATGAATTTTCAGAGATAGAATTTTTCTACTCGCAATGGAACTAAGGATCAAAGAATGAAATTCCAAAGGAATCTCTGCTTTGTCTCTATTGGTGTCAATAAGCACTGGTCTTTCTCTCTTGGTGGTGGTATTGTATGTTTCTATTTTAGGAGAGAATCATTTAGGAAAATCAGTGAACAAAAATAAATAATCTCAATTGTAAAAAATATTCCCATTTAAAAGAAGTATTTGTATATAGATTGTTCAAAAATTACTCCCATGCTTCAGAAAATTCATGATTAAAATAAGAGTTAATTATATCAAGGGTCATAGGAAAATCATTTATGCTATTCCTAGGAGTCATATTTGTGTGATTTGACAGTAGAATGGATAATAAATATTCTTAAGTAAAGCATTGTTTTAAAAGCCAATTTGTGGAGCTTTATTGTGTATTGTTCAAATGAACTTTTGAAGGTTCAATTAATTCTGGGCAATGTCAACACATGAGCCTCTTGGATAGGGAAAATCTGCCAGGATGTTTGGTGGGTGAGCAGCAGGTTGAGAAAAGCTGCGTTGCTGGAAGCAGTGTGGCCAACAATTTTGTAATGACCTGGTAATTGACCTTGTGAATAATCTTGTAAATGACCTTGTAAATCAGATCTTGGGAGATTTGCTAATTCTCTTAGCAGTGAAGTAGCCAAGAACATAGGAGAAGAGTCAGGGCCAAAGTCTTCCAATTTACTGGAAAGTACTTTCAAAAAGTAAACAAATTCTGTCAAAGCAGAATCCTAGTTTTCAGGGGCGTTGTGCGTTTATTAGCAATACCATGTGTGAATATTTTTTGCCTTCACTGTAAGGTAGCCTTTAGTTATAAATCTGAATTCTAAAGGTACTTTGACTTGAAGTGTAGTTTGAAGGCACACGTGCTTCTCAGTGCGCACAGGTTCTCACAGGTTCTCAGTGAAGGCACGCAGGTTCTCAGTGCTGTTCAGTAAAACGTTTATGATTGAAGTGTTTTACATGCTATCTTGGTAAGGTCCATCCAGCCCACCTTCTGCTTGCAGATGAAAGTACTTATTGTCTTTGTAATAGGTTCATTAGTTTGGGTTACATTCTCCCTTCTTCTTCTAAAGCCTGTTAGTTTGAAAAAACCCAAAAGCAGGAAGTTGGAGTTCTGAAGCTACAATGAATTGGGCCATTTGCAAGATTCACCTAGTAATCAATCTTAAGTATGCTATGAATATATATATTTATATTCATAAAAATACAGTGAGTCATTGTGACCCAAATCTGGAAAAAAAATTAACAAATAAAAGAAGAAGAAAAAAAGCATCAGTTGTGTAGCCAGTAGGGGTTAAAAAATATTTGGGAAAAATTTCCATTTCAGCAGCTAGGGTTAAATGGATAAACAAGTTCCTGTCTGTGAATATAGGTAACAAACTGATGCATCACTTCTCTTGTTCTATTTATGATGTTTTGATTTTAGTAGTCACAAGAAATCACGGCCCAGTTTCTTGTCAAATAAACCCATAGTATCCTGCAATACTACCTAAGTACTGAGTCAGAGAGAAAGATCATGGCATTTACCAGTATTTGATTATCCTTCTCTTCAAATTGATGTTATTATGTTCATTTACAAGTATTTAAATGTAAAACTTTGTGTAATACAAGCCTGATATGTTTTTTATATGAAAATTAGTGGTTGATGTGCAAATATAGGTAGATACTAAGGTACTCTCATTAATTACAACTAAGAAAAAGATAAACAAAGAAAGACTTTTAAA
The DNA here is from genome assembly GCA_013399195.1 of Dicrurus megarhynchus. Classification (NCBI taxonomy): domain Eukaryota; kingdom Metazoa; phylum Chordata; class Aves; order Passeriformes; family Dicruridae; genus Dicrurus; species Dicrurus megarhynchus. Next base: position 46,240 of record VXAD01002040.1, read on the forward strand.
TTTTTTTACTTTAAAATTTATTTATTTTTTGGTCCAAAGAAAGTTTTAATTAGTATTTCCTCCCAAAAGAATTACAAGAACACCAATTAAACAAAAATATCTAGAACATTACATTAAGAATATTTTATTAACTCCCCCTGCAAAACAAAACGAAACCAAAAAAAAAAGCAGTGTTTTCTGAAGTAGAGGATTTTTTATTAAGAAAACTGAAGTCCAGAATACACTAAAGCTTATTCTGATTACAGTTTTGAAAACTGAAAAACATTGAAGGCTATTATCTCTGTACAACTAAGTTGAGAAACCTCTTCCATATTTAGTGAGACCTTGGAGAAAGATGAATAATAAATCTGGTTTTGCTTCCTGATTTCCAGTTTTCTGTACTGCACAATTTTTGCTCATGCACTTTCAGCACTGAGATCAGTCTTTGCCAGCAAGCTTAAGCAGTAGCAAACAACAGAATGGAAAAAAGAAGCCATGGTACAGTATCAAAAATCAATGTTTAGTTTAATGGAGCATCTGGAACATACTAAATTTAGTGGGTCTTACTTACTAGTGATACAACGTTCAAATTAGTGCTGTTAAGGAGGTACTAACTTTAATTTTTCTATCAATAATTGTTAAACAAGACCAAAGCTAGCTTTTATTGGTCCAACATTTTAATTGCTGCACTTAGGTAAGACCTGCTATGAGTTCTGGAGAAATAAACTTTGGTCTTCTCTTTTTGGTAGGAGATCAGATTAATTCTTGTTCTAACATCCTGAAACTGTAATGTCTGTAGGAAGATCTCTGTGAATTGGAAAATCAGAAAATATCATAGAAGTGATGACTAAGATTTTGGGAGGTTTTTTCCTATGTTCCAGTTTCATTGCATTTATTTCGATTGTTTCATTTAAAAATTATTATTATTAGTAAAGTAGCTATGTTTAAGAGGTGTGTGTAGCGTACTTGTCTTTGTGCTGCATCTCTTAAAGCTGTGTAGGTGAGGAGTGAAAAATCCCTGACCTGCTCCCAGTAGTTCCAATTCCCAAACTATTTTCAGGAGATACTTTTAGTAGACCAGCTGGCACTGCCTTTTTTTGTTGTTGTTGTTTTTTGGTTGGTTTTTTGTTTTTGTGTTGTTGTTTGTTTGTTTTTTGGTGGGTTTTTTTGTTTGGTTTGTTTGGTTTGGTTTGGGGTTTTTTTTGTTAGGTTTTTTGGTTTTTTTTAATGGCCTCCCTATTTTTTTTCTCTAGGCTGTGTATTGGTACTCATTTGGGGGACAAAATTACCTGGTGCTTATCAGCAAGATGTTTCTTTCTATGGCACTTTCTGATAAGTGACAGCAGACCTGAGAGGAAGCTGTAGCCATACAAAGCACATATAGATGATATTTGTAAGAGAAAACTCAGTTCATACTACATTTTTACAGGAAACATTTATTGCTAGACAGGATTTGTTTTGATTCATCTCCCAGCAGATGTGGAATTCCAAGTTTTGCAGATGAGGCTCTTCTCTTTTCTGATAAATATTTATCTTTTGAGTCACTTTAGGTCACGTATTTCTATCCTCTTTCAGTAGAAATTCAGAAATTATAGAGCTTCAGTTTCATTCTTCAGATTTTGTTACATGTTCTTATCCTATCTCAGCTTCTCTATAGAGCAACCTTTCTTTTAACTAACCATAATTTAATACATTTTTTTGTGAGTGAATCCTATGTCTCAGTTGAGCAAATACATGATTTTGTTGTCAAATCTTGTTTTTTCTATGAATTCTGTGTGGGGTATAATTAATTTAATTCTGCTTCTGTCTTAAATGCTCTGGTCTGTTTTAATTTCCAGAAGTACTTTTCAATATCTTTGAACTTTTATTTATTTTAATGTATTTGGTTTTTGGGCACTGAACAAACTGAGTATATTAAATATTAGAAGTCATTCATCTGGATTTCTACTCTGTTCTCCATATTCTGTACAGTTTTAATTCTGTGCAGTTTTAAAACTTTTGCATCATATCCAAGGCCTTTTGATTATTATTAACTGACGCTAATAATTTCTACTTCAAATAGACAGTGAGTTTGGCAGACTTTTGAGATAAGGTGACCTTCCTGCATAGGCCATTAAATCAAAAAATGTAATTGATATTGATGCTAAACAGAATCAGAATATAGTATTTACATTTATTAGAAAGCCTTTCCTAATGTTCTGTTAACAGAGTCTGTGCTCTGACTGAAATATTGATCAGAAGTTCTGGCTGAAAACCCTTAATTTAATACCAATAGCAGTAATCATGCATTTCTTCCACTTATTTTTTTGTGGTTTGTACGTATGTCAGATCTGTCTTACTGATCTAAAAAGTGCAGATAGAGTTTAGACAACTTTCTCAATGCCGTGTACTGTATACCTAGCCTTGCTAGAAATCTAAATTGCCTCATTTTTCCTGGCAGTGTTTCATTGTGCTTTTAACCATGACAAGTATATTTTGCAAGACGATTATTTTTTTAGGCAAACAAAATACTCTCTTTGTAAAATCTAAATTAATGATGTGAGTCCAACAGGCATAATTTTCTGATATCAGGACATAATGTTCAAAATAAAAAAAGTTGAAATAAGTTAATGAATTCAACTGTGTTCCACAGTCATCTGGTATGAAGGATCCAAACAAAAGTTCTCAGTCAAGTACCAAAAAATATTAAATATTGTGCAGATACTAGTTCAAAGTCTTCACTTTGAGGTCATGTTCCAAGGATTGTGTCTGTGTACAAAGAGGGGCAAATATCTAATTTGCTCCAGTCTCAGAGCCAGTACAGAGCCAGGTTCTTTTGATGGCTTGCTCTGCTCCAGTGCCATGGCCAACATGTGGACATCCTCACTCCAGCTAGCTTTAACCTGTCATGGCCTCTTCCCCTTTCACCAACAAACTTAAATTTCAGCCCCGGAATATTTAAAACATTAGGGCCTGCAAACTGAGGGAACAGAAGGTATCAGAAAAAAAATGTCTATCTTTCTTGCATTGCTTGTCCTGTGTGAAAGCATCAGTTGAATCGTGGTGATTCAACTGGACAGGATGTTCACTCATCATGAACTAGACCAATGCTTCCTTCTAAGGATTGCTTCAGTATTTCATAGTAAGCAATCAGTGGAACAGGGATTATAAATCACATCTCACAATCAGGTGTCAATAAAGAGTCCATTAATGCAGCACATTATTACCAAATTGTCTTAAGACTGTTAAGAAAAGTTAGTTTCTAGGAAATTTTACAGAAAAGCAGTATTACAAAACTAAACAATTTCTCTGAATTTTATATTCTAAAAGAATCAGAAATTTATCTGATTCTTAGCAAGGTCATTGAAGAGTACTTATTTTGGTGAATGATTAATTAGGCTTGCAATTAAAAAAAATAATAATCTGCTATATAGTTCTAATGAGAGCTACTTCCTGTAGGCCACCATTTCAGAAGGTGTATAAAAAGCCTCACTAACTAAGCATCAGCTGGGCCAAAGGCTGGCACTGTGGCTAAGTAATGAACAATACTTCAGATTTATAATTTTTTATTAAGAAAATGTGGGATTTCAGTACTTTCGGTATGTTGAGACTAAATTCTTACAGCAGGCTGTGACGGGTTTGCGCACAATGACCTTTCAGAGATGAGCAGATTGACAACAGAGCTGAGACTGTTTTGCATTACATGTTAATTATGCAGTTGATGGTCATTTCTTATTTTTAGAAAATGAAAGATAAATTGTGCGTTTCCATGCTTTGAAATAAAAATGGGATTTATATTTCTGGTCTTAAACACTGTACTTTATTAAATACAGCTGCAATATTTATTATTTAGGGTCCCAGGATTTTATTTTTCCTTTTATTTTCTATGTATTTTACCTTATTCTTACCTGTTGCTCCTCTCTGCAAACATTGATGACTGGATGTGTTGGAAAAAGAAGTAATCACATGAAATATAATGGATTTAATCAGAATTTGTAACTGATGGTCTCATTAAAAAAATTCTGTGTTGTAAATTAGTAATACATTTTAAAAACAGAATATATGTTTTTCTGAGCAGTATTTTAAATTCGTTTAAAATGCTAGGACTGCTTATCACATAGGCTCCATTCTCTTGAACACAGAGAAGATATATGACGTTTTTCAGAAAAAGCCACTCTCTGACATAGTCATTTGTTGGCACAAAAAGAAATCATAGATAGCTGTGCAGATGAGAGGAAGCACAAGACTTTAAATTATCTCTTCACATTCAAATGCTGGCTTAATGAATGTTAAGAGAAAAGAATAAATGGAAATAAGATGGAAGAGATGTGACAAAAAATTCTTTTCAGGATTTTCACTAATTATTACCAAAACGAAATCACTTAAAAATGCTTTAAAGATCCATACCCACTTTACTTAATATTGGTTAATTTTGTAAGGAAGGACAATGGTGCCAATAATTACTTGTATTGACACTGCTAAATTCTTATCTCTTGCACTTAGAGGACTTTATTAAGTTTTTTAAGAAAACATGCACTGTACTTTATAATAAGAAATGTTTCTCCATGAAGACACATTACAGTTCTTTTGTTTGTTTGTATGTTTTCCAGGAAAAGAAAAATTAATTAGGAATTAAAAAAAAAAAAAAAAACAAACAAAAAAACTTGAGAATAATTGAAGACCAAAAGCAATATGATTGTATGAAATGAAGAATTTGTAAACTTAGAGATTCATCATTGTTTTTCATGTAGATGTTACTGTGAAAGATTTTACAGAGGATTAGATGGATGAAAATGCACAGCCATGACTGAGTCAAAGGCAGTGTATTAGGCCTGCTAATGAAAGCTTTATCTTTTCTCCTTCAAAATATTTGATTTTTAAATTACCTTTTCCTAAGAACTACAATTTGAGCCTTTTGTTAGAAAACCTTAATTAAAATAAATTAATATTTAATTTAATAAATGACAATTTAATACTTGTGTTAACCTGTAGTTATTTGTTGTAGTGGTTTTACAATTTGGTTACTGGGTCAGTGTTTAAATGAAATTAAGGCTCTGTTTCACTCAGAAAAAAAACCCCCAACATACAAAACAAACCAAAACTTAATATGACAGCCATGTTTTTAGTATAGTGTTAGTAGTAAGTAGTAGAACTAGTACTAGCAATCAGTAGGTCGAGGGAGGTAATTCTTCCCCTCTTCTCTGCTCTTATGAGTCCCTACCTGGAATATTGTGTCCAGGTCACGGGCCTCCAGCAAAAGGAAGACATGGACCTGTTTGAGCAAGTATAGAGGGCCATGATCAGAGGGCTGGAGCACCTCTCCCATGAAGACAGGTTGAGGGAGTTGGGGTTCTTCAGTCTGGAGAAGCCATGGATGCCCCATCCTTGGCAGAGTTCATGTCCAGATTGGACGGGGCTTTGAGTAACCTCATCTAGTGGAAGGTGTCCCCGTCCATGGCAGAGGGGTTGGAACTAGATGATATTTAAGGTCTTTTTCAACCCAAGCCATTCTAGGATTCTCTGAACCTCTGCATGTTACTCAGGTTTTGGGTTTTTTTAATGGGATGCTGGTATGAGACGTGGATGGTGGATCTGATACGTTTTGAACATGAGAAGCAATGTGCAGGTGAGATATGTCAAAGCAATTAAATCTTCTAGTCTAAGTGTATCAGACAGGTATCATTTGAGAAGTGATCAAAGCCTGCAGTTCACCTGAATGAGGCAAAATTTGGTGGCTAAACATTATTGTCCAGCGTCTCTGTTTGAGTTTTAGAGCCAACAGTTGTCTAAACTCCACTTCAAGGGAAATATTTTTTCCTTCAAAGTTCTGTGGTAAGAAAGAACATAAATCTACAAGTACAGCTGCCACACTTGTAACCTGTCAAGTCCTCAAGGTCCCTTCCAACACAGCCTATTCCATGATTCTATCATTCTTTGATTATGTCAAATATAAAAATAATTTTCTTTCAAAAAGTGTCTAGAAGCTGTGTTAGCATGACCCCATTACTGCCAACATGAAAGGACATCTTTTTAGAGTATGGAGAATAGAGTAATTGCAGAAATTGAAGCATTTTTAATGGTTTCCCCTTTAAAGAACAAATTTCTACTTACAGGACAACTGAAATTCAAGCACAGTTCTCATGTGAAAAGTAATCCAAGTAACTGAGATGGTAGGACTTAGATTTTGAAAATATGCAGATATGCCATGGCTACATTACTTATGCAGAAGCAGTTACACAGGCAAGTGTGTATATATATATATATATATATATATATATATATATGAATATATTTGTTAGGTGTAATAGCAGACCAACAGGCAAATTAAAAATATCTAAATTAAATTCAGGTTTCATTATTTGCAGAAGTTAATTAAAATCTTGGCAAGATTTTTTTCTTTGATGTTCTATATATAATTGTTCTTTAAAAATGGATATTTTTGATAAACTTCCTAGAATTGTGTCTGGCATCTTTAAAGATGCAATTAGTGTAGTCAGTACCTTGTTCTCTGTTCTAAAAGTTAACATTGCCTTTGTTCTTTAAACACAAAACTTCTCCCTATTGTCCCTTCCAATTTCAATTTTAGCTGGTCTGAGAATTGAAACAGTTTGAATTCTCAGACAAGTAGGTCTTTCATGTCTAACTCCATCAAAGGATCATCTTTACCTCATATTGTGTCCACCTATTAGCAGCTCTGTTCATATATCATTATTAGGTTGCAAAGGGATGCTCTTAAATTTTAGGAAACACTGGAAATAAATTTGCTTTTGCAATATTATGTCCACCCCCTTTTGCACCTTTCAGTTTTAATTATATTTTTAGGTTTTAATCCAAAGATGTGCTCACAATTAACTTTACAAATACTTTTTTACATTTTTCATAATCATTCACTCAGATATAAAAAGATGGAGCTGAAACAGAAGGTGCAATAGAAGGTAATTGACTGAGTTAGAATTCGTCTGAGATGTTCAAGTTAACTCACACACTTATTTCACACTTTAACCATATACTTAACCATTCTTTTAAAACATGTTCAATTTCTAAAGAGCTTAAGACTAACAAGGACTAATTCAGGAAAGAAAACTTTAGCATATATATATATCTAACACTCTTGAATAAAAGCTTTTCTCCTAGTGAAGCATAATGTGGTTATATAAAAATAGATGTGTATCTATTTATGTGTGTGTTGAGTGTGAACTGTGAAAACAGATACAGAAACTTTTTTTTAAGAAGAAAGAAGGGAGTAATTTGTATGAATCATGGCATACTAAGACTTAAACATCAACACTGATTTTATTGGAAGTTGAAAGGGATGTCCAACAGATCATATCTGGCCAACTGTAAGAGCCAGGTTTATTTTTGACTGTCATGTAACACTGGCTGAGTTCACAAAGTTTCAGTTAACTCAGTAGAAGACACTAATGATTTGAGTATGATAGATTTGGCAAAACCAAGGAGTACTCACCAAGGCTTATGGAAGACAAAATTATGACTTTGATCTCATCAAGTACAAATACTTTCTAGGCAGGACCCTCTGTTTGTGAATTAATAGGGCATACACTAGCTGAGGTCTGAAGTGACTAGATATTCCAGTGCTGGATTGTGCCAAAATGTATTGGGTTTGTGTGACAAGGTTTTGATGGTGGGGGAGCTGCAAGGGGTGACATCCGCAAGGACGTGTCAGAAGCTGCTCCCATACTGGACAGAGCCAGATGCAGCCAGCTGTCCAAAGCTGATCCAGTCAGTGATGTTGGGAACATCTTTGTGATAGCATTTCAAAGAGGGGGTAAAAACACACTGCACGACAGCAGATGAGAGAAAGAAGTGAAAATATTTGAGTGAAACAGCCCTGCAGACAGCAAGGTCACTGCAGATGGAGGAAGAGGAGGTGCTCCAGGCGCTGGAGCAGAAATTCCCCTGCAGCCCATGGTGAAGGCCATGGTGAGGCAGGTTGTTCCCCTGCAGCCCATGGAGGTCCACTGTGGAGTAGACATTCACCCACAACACCTTTATATAGACAATCTCCCCCAGAGAGGCTTAGTTTCTCCTTAGTTTTGTTTTTCTTGGCATTTGGCACTGTAGACAAATTTAGAGAGGGGAGGGTTGCCACAAGGCTTGGAATTAATCCCTAAAATAAAAAAAAAGTTTTTAGACCCTGAAAATCATAATGAGTGAATGAATACAGCAGCTCGAGTTATTGGTATATTCAAAGATTAAAACAATAGAAGCTGAAATAAGCACATTCGTCCTAAAGGAACATGTGAAATATGTACATTAGTGAATAACACATTTAAAGAGATATATTGTAGTGCAAAGGAAAAGAGCTGCTGTTACTGGATTGGCCATGCACCAAGGTTTGTGCCATTGTCAGAAGGATATCCTCACTGAGAGTTCAGAGGTCCAGGACAATTAAGTAGTTTAAAAATGTCTCCCAGAGAACAGAGAAACCCTTAATAAAGACAAAAGGGATCTGGAAGAAATTAACACAGAACATACACACATAGATCACAGCACAGCTGAGATCACCATCAACATGTCTGCCCTTACTGGTAAGGAGAGTGTCCATGAGAGAGATTATTTTTGAAAATTTTATTCCATTTTGTTACTTAACCCAGTATCTTGCAAGTGCTGTTGAGCAATATTTCTCTACAGACATGCAGTGAAGATAAAGACTGAGAAAATGAAAACTTACAAAGGTTCAAATTCCCAGTCAGACAGAAGTACAAAATTTAGCTCTCCATAGGTACTTCCATGGTGAGATATAGTTCTCTTCTAAAGAATTAGGAGCAAATTTAGAGATTTAGGGATTTTGAGGTCTAATGAAAATTGAAAGTATAATTCATCCTAAGTTATATATTATTGTGCTTTGAAACTTCCACTGAATATGGTTTTATCTGTGTTGAACAACATGGCCTTTGAGAAAATGGAAAAGAACAGGCCTGATTCATCTTCCTTGATTTTTGTTTATTAGGAACACTTCTATGCACTACTACACATTTATATTTTGCAAGTCTAGTGAATTTATCCCCAGCAATCTAAAAGAGTCTATAATCTGTTGCTCCAATAAACCTACTATTTGTGTATCTGTGTACATGAAAGTTTCTGTTGAACTCAGACTTCAAGTGTTGAATTGGTAAACCACACTATATGTGAATCTGTGATCATGAATGGGAACAGACACATATGTAGTATAACCCACACCATTGGGTGCATCTGGGATCTTATTGAATGTGATTGGATTTATAGTGTTGAATGGGTTATAATCTGATCTCTAAGGATGAATTGGGAAGCAAGGAGGATTTACTTCCATCATGCTTCTAGACAGGGATTGTGGTGGGACTGACCAGCCTACAGATCTGAGTCCCCATTGTTGCCCTTCCTGAAGAAATATTTGTTGTTTTCTAGTCTTCAGGAATCTCTCCCAGTTGCCATGACCCTTCAAAGGTAATGCAGAATGACCTCACAGTGACATCTGCCAGTTCTCACAGGATTCCTGTGTGCACCCCATCGGGTTCCATGGACTTCAGTATGTGCTGTTTGTTTAGGTGCCCCCTAAAACTGTTGTTCCTTCACCAAGGGTAAGTGTTGCTCCTGATTTTCTCACTTGTCTCAGGAAATTGGGACTACTGAAGGTTGGTCTAACTAGTAAAGACCAAGCCAAAGAAAACATTGCATACCTCAGCCTTTTCCATGTTCTTTATCACTACGTGTCCCACCCATGTCAGCTGTAGGTCTGTTTTCCTTTGTCTTACTTTACTGCTCATCTATCTGCAGAAGCCTTTCCTGTTGCCCTTCATGCCCTTTACCAGATTAATCTCCAGCTGGGCATTTCCTAACACCATCCCTGCACAACTGGACAGTGCTTTTTGTGTGATGTGACCCTGCTTCCATTTCTTGTATTTCAAGTCTGGATTTTTAAAGGCTACTTGGGTATCTATAAAGGCCTCCTGCCACCCTTGCCTAATTTTTTACCCATCAGGATCGATCTTTCTTGGTGGTATAGGAGGTGATCCCTGAAAATCAACAGCTCTTCTGGAACCCTCTTCTCTACAGGAGAGTTTTCCAGAAGAGCCTTCCAAACAGACCTCTGTGCAGGCCAGAAGAAGGCAAATGTTCACTGGAGTGGTTTGCTTGACAGCTTCAAGATAACAACTCCTTAGTTATTTTTAGAAAATCTGGCCTTCCCTGCACCCCAGTTAATATACAGCACTAAGCATTCTTGGTTGGTGGTGAAGAGAGGTTGCAAACTTGTATAGTCTCTCTGCATGCCATGTTCCTTTTTTTATCTAGTCCTTCATTACTGTATTCATCCCTAAAACCAGAAATGTTAAGGGAACTTTGTCCTTTATATATACACCAAACTGTGAGTAAATAAAGCAAATATGTGTAAACAGGTTTGAATGAACCAGACAAATTATTCATTTGTTTTAGATTATTTTCCTTCTATCAGATAAGCAGTAGGTAATGTTTTTCAGTTTCTGGGTTTTTCCAGCCGTGCTATATTCACAGGGGTCTATTTGTTGAGAGATGTGGTCATGATTTAGGCAGTTTATGATGAAATATGGATTTAGATATGTAACTGTTAGTTCTTATAACCCGGTGCCATAGGTTGATAGAAAGAAAATATTCAAACTAATAAAATGCATACTGAAAAAGAATGCAGTCAGACACTGATCCATATTTAGCATGGTTGCTATGGAATAGCACAGATTAACATGCTATTAGCCACTGTCATAATACTCAAGAAGAACTGTGAATTTAAAAAAGGTAAGAAATGGACAGATAAGACTTCAAAATAACTTATATAATATTGTGTTTCAGAAGAAAAGTGCAGGTGGTAGGTATGGTAGGAGTCAATGATTGCCAGACATTGAAACATTAAGGGTGCTGTTATACATCCACCCTAGTTAGACTTATAATGGAAAGGAGTTACTGACATGTTTCCTATGTTCAGTTGCTGAGGATAAAGAACATTTATTCTGCACTTTTTCCTGGAAAGAAACATCAACTTAAGACACATAAATAGAAGGAGATGGTACTGTTATAAGAAATTACTTTTTTCATCTCTCAGCAATAATTAGAACAAGGAGCTTTTCAAGTCCAAAAGGCAGAATAAGGTATGGCAGAGACTAACTGAACAATTCCAGAAGGCCTTGAAGCTCTGTATTACATAAGAGCTATTGCTGGTGCTATGCTGGTCTGGCAAGTGAAGATGTGCTGTTACAAATAATCTTTATAGCAACTTAACTTTGAAGACAGGATGTCTGGGACAGACAGTATTGCAGACTTTGGTGTTTTATTAAAACAGCTCTCAGGAGATAAATGAAACAGGACTGTGTCCAATTTAATTAAGCCACTCCCCATATGCTAGATCTTTGGGTTTGGTTACAGGTGTGCTACAGTAGGCCAGCCCTGCTATTCAAGCAGCAATTGCTGGTACAGGTACTGGGAGAGTTTCTCAGCAATGTGTTTTTGTTGATAAATATTGTCCGTGTTCTTAGTTCCTGGTATGGAAAAAATAAGTGCATATGTTGTATTATTCATTAGGAAAAAGATTTCCCTGACAATTGTTTCTTTTTAAGTAGATGATCCATAATGTAAAAAAAACACCATAAGAATGTAGTGACTGCATAATGTGAGCATATATTGTTGGTCTCTTGGTTCTGTTGCTTGTTTTTTGTTCATATATTGCCTACTTCTTGCAAAATTCAAATTAGCTATGTTTCAGTTCATTACTGAAGAGGCCAGCTTTTATACTATTAGATCTTTGTATGATATTCTTTTCTCTTTTGCCTTAAATTATGGATGTATATAATGCATAAACCAGAAACATTGAAACTCCTTGGACGCCTCAGCCACATCACTAGACCTCCCACATTAGAAATGTCATGTGCCGTCGTCCCCCTTCCCCCCAGATTGTTACATGGTCACCTGAATTTGTCACTCATTAATTTGTAGGAAAAAAATCATTATAGAAAAAAAGACTGTAATTATGTAATTTTTCAAAGGAGAGTAAAGAGGAACAATTTTATAAATGTTCATTCAAGCTGGTTTTTGGTATGATGCTGCTGCTCTTCACTTACAGAGAAGCAGGAAAAGACTCCTGTTGCATTCATGTCAGGAAACAATGAACAGAGGAAGTCTTCATTTTAGCTCAGAAAAGTCAGCCGAAACAGCAAGATATGCATGTATATGACACTCCAGAACATATTTCTTACTACATAATATTTTCTTTCAGTGTATACCCTCAGGGATCATCTGTCAGGGTGACCACTCACCTTGGCTTACTTTTTAGTCAGAATTAGCTATTTTCAATTTCCATAATAACATCTTCTGTCCACATGAGCTTTTCTCCTGCTTTGTTAGAGGTCTTAGGGATAAATTGTAGCCTGTGAACCTGAAATCATCAATATGACCAGGTAGCTACTTTGAAACAATGGATGCTGAAACTTAGTTAACAAGGTTTGAAAAAAACATTTTCAAGTAGTTAATAGAGAAAAACATTCCAAAGACAGAGGACAAAGTAATCATGATAGCCAAAATATTTCATTGCTTCTATTTAAATTTATGGGTTTGGTATTCCCTTTGAATTTGTTTGGATTTCTTAGAAATATTTGTAATTTTTGTTGGGTAAACAAACACTCTTGTTGACAGACTATGTAAGGATAAATGTTGTACTGACAACACAGTTTTCAGTCAATCTAGATTGTCTGAGTGTTACCTAGGTGACCTCTTGTCAAAGATGGCATCTCAGAATGGTTTCAAAGGACTTTAATAGAGTGAGGTTTAGATAACATTAGAAGTGATGAGCTTTTCCATACTAATTCTAGTTTACAAAAGGAGTTTACTGCCTTCTCAAGTTGTTTTGGAATTAAACTAACAAATCTGAAAGTTATAAACATTTATTTCTGGCAGGAAAACACATCAGTTCTAAATAAGTGCTACTAGTCTTTTATTTAGCTTCAATTTTGGAGACTAGCTAGATATTCAGATAGAAATTGTAGTACTTTTCAATAAATCAGGGGAACTCCATGGCAAAAAGGTTTGATTATTTTATTTGCAAGATTCCTGGCAAAGTGCAAAAGGAAGAAGTCAACACACCATAGACTATATATATAAAATATATATGTATCTAATATGTGCATAATATTATTGCACGCACAAATATATATATGCTCACACAAATATATTTATGTGCAATACCCATAATGCATTGACTGAATTGACTATATATTTGCACATATATATTTATAAATATTATATATTATATACATATACATATATACATATATATATACACACACGCACACATATATATAATGTGTAATGGTTTTTTTTGAAAATAAATAAATGCAAGGCATGAACTGCAATCTTGCTTTAATTGAACTTGTTAATTTCTCCTTTTGGCTAAAAACAAAGGTGTAGTTTAAAACAATTGGATGTGTGCAGAGCCCCAGGTATTCAGTAAGCTGCAGTTCATTAGGAGGCCTGGCTGGTAAGGGAAATGAAAGCAATGGGTGCTTTGCCAGTGCAGCAGTTCCACAAGTAATGCCAGATTATGGGCTTCCTTCCCCTCCCTGTCTTAGGTCATTTATTTCTGCTCCTGCAGGACAGGTCAATTCCTCTATCACCTCCTGAGACACTAATCTGCTTTGTACTCAACTGAGAGAAAGCCATCGTACCAGATATGAGCCAAGCATATTAATGCGCTACTTGTTCCTGGTTGCCTTTTTGTGTGTCTTAGGGAGATCTACTGTCTCCAGAAATCCCACAGTTTTGTATTACCACAGAGCCCAGGCCATTCTTGCTTAATACAAGCAAGAATAAAGACTAATGAAAACACAGGTATTGTCTGTTTTTCAGACTGCTAGAAAAGTGGGCTGTTATTTGCAGTAATATTTCTTGTGATCTTTTAATCTGCAGCTCAATACTCTGCACTTTAGCATATCTCTCTGAGTGTAAATGGCAGGAGCTGGGTGCCTTACAGCCTGTGGCAGTGTGTTTGGTTCTGTACTGTGATGGCGCTTACCTGACAGAATACTCTGCTTGTTTTTCCTGTAAATCTTTTCTCTCCTGTCCTTGTTATGGAAAGGAGTATCTTTGGAAAGGAGTAACTGAAGCATGTCCAACTGTCCCAACATACTGAATGCTTCTTTTCCCTGGAGAGTGGAAATAAGAGAAAGGCAAGATAATATATTTAGAGGGGTACCAGATTACTTTATAGACCTGACTGAAGAGTAGGAAACATACTGGCAAACTGTTTTAACTGCCAAGGTTTCTCTCTTGTGAGTGAGCCTGCAAGGAAGAAGTCAGATCCCTTGGAGATTCCAAAACAATAAACAAAAGCGACAAACTGCTTCAGAAACTATTTCTTTTTATATCTGCATGCAATTAGTGGTTATAGATAGTCATTATTTTGTTTCATCAAAGACCTGAAATATGGCAGCACAGCAGATGTAGAAAGAACTTAAATCCAGAGTTCTCATCAGGCAGGTACAATATCCGTGATCCCTCCAAATGCCACTGGTGATGTGCTCAAAACTGGATCACGAAGAAAGAGACATGAGGTAGAGCATGTGAAGTTGAAAGGCTGATGTGCTACAGGATTTTACAGTAGATGATGGAGAGGTGGGTTGGAAATGTGTCTTTGAAGCCAGTAATAGATTTTAGGGAAGAGAAACTGAGGGTCAGAACTGACAGTGCATATGTACTTTTTTACAGTACACATGGTACTTTCTATTTGTTATTTGAGAAACAGTATTTGCCTTTGATTATGAGACACACTGCATTCATGTTCAAAACTTGGACACACCAAGCTACCATAATTCAAGTGAAACTAAGGAAAGGCCTGATTGCACCACTTAGATATGGTAACTGATCACTATTGTTTTCTGATATGTCTGATTTTAGATTAAGTCACACTTTCTTCCACTGAATTTTCACATTTTTCCAGTCTATCTGATTAATCAAGTTAACTACTCACAGGAGATAGAAATTTTAGATTATAATACTCATAGGCCTACATATTTGTTAAGGAATTAAAAATTTCCACATAGTAGATGTAAATGTTCACAGTTGCATTTGAATGTATGTATACTTTAGAAAAGGAAAAGTTCGGTGAGGGGATACAATGAGAAATCACTGGAAAATAACAACGTTTGCTCTCTCTGCCCTTGGCTGCGCGGTCCCACTTCCCGTCTTGTGTTGGCTCAGGTTGCTGTGCAGCTACGTGGTGCTCCCCTTCCCTGGTGACTGGTGATGGAGCTTACTGGTGTGGAAGTTTTCCGAGTGAATAGAGAAGAGAGAGCTATTATTAACGCACGAACTTGGAAAATGCATGCACATTGCAATGCTCCAAACCTTGTTGCCAGAAGGAAACTCTTTACATATTTATATGGAGCTATGATTTTTTGGTAGGTCTAAATTGATAGTCCAATAAAAATAAAGCAAAGAGTTATAATACTAACACAGCGCCACCATTCACAGTCCAAACTGATATGGGAAAGTCTCTGTAACACAGCTACTTACACGCACACACACACACACACACACACACACACACACACACACAAATCATAGTCTCCACTTACGTTCTCAGGTGTTGTGTTCACTCTCCAGTCTCCCTCAAGGTTCTTAAAGTTGTGGGATAGTCTTCCTCAGGCAGAGGAAATAGGAAAGGGTGCTAGTAAGTTGTTTATGTCCCCACTTTGACACCAGCTAGAGTTTGATGCTTCCGTGAAAAGTAGCAGGAATTATTTCTTCCTTCTTTTGGGGGTTCACTTGTATTTATGTTTATCCATTTTCTCAATGTGTTTAAAAGCACTCCCTTAACTTGTTCTCAGTTATTTTCATGATTCCTCTTGCTTATTTTTCTGCACTCTTTGTATGTCTAAACTGGTTTAACAAGATTTTATGACTGTAGTGACCAATGACTGACCATTGTGATTTCTGTTTAATTCAGTGTCCCTGGTACCACTCTGTGTTTACACTCTTGTATGCCATATTTTACAATTCTAGACAGTTCAATCTACAAATAATAATTACTTTTTGTCACTGTAAACCAAAGCTAACATATCAAACCTGACTGCTAGGTAATAGACTTTGTAGCTAAAATAAGCTAAAATCAGCTTATGCCATAGGCTTGTCCAGGCATGTTTGGAGCTCCTACACTGCCAGGTTAAAACCAAGCCAAAGTGGACTTTTAATCATAATGGTAAAATCCCATATGTACTGCAATAAAACAGCTCTACCTCTCTCATAGCTTCTTCACCCAGG
This sequence comes from Dicrurus megarhynchus, assembly GCA_013399195.1. Lineage (NCBI taxonomy): Eukaryota > Metazoa > Chordata > Aves > Passeriformes > Dicruridae > Dicrurus > Dicrurus megarhynchus. The sequence goes on from VXAD01002040.1 coordinate 62,473, forward strand.
CCTTTCCAAGTCAGGATACGCCTGATGATTCTGGGCTCTGCACAGCGTAGCATGTTGTCTTTCCCCCATCCATGAGAAAACATTGTTCTTGACCTCATGGGAACTTGAAGATAAGACCCTGGGACTTATCTCCCAAATCACCAGTAGCACTTGGCTGTGCCAGTGCTCTGAGAGCATCAACAGAAGCTGTGTCAGGACTCTGATGAATATGACAGGGCTGAAGAATCCATAACCAAGTGCCATATCTACAAGTTATTTTCTGCCTGAAACCTCTTGAGCTTAATCTCTGCCAGAGCAACCTGTCAGGTGCTTTTGCAATTAGAGATGTCCATGTTCTCCCATAGTAATATGATCCTTTTAACCAGGTGTTGGAACCTGAATTCTTCATTCATGGGGATAAATAGGGTTGTGAATTCTGCTGTGGATATAGGAAACAAAAACTACTTTCTAATGTTTTTTAAATGCTTTTTCTTTCCCAAGGTACTTTTCTTTTTTTGGTAAAAATTAGTAATCTGAGAGGTCTTGGCCTAGTGGTGCTTTCTTGCTTCTTTCCCTCTTCTTTGTAGATACATATCAGCACAACCCCATCCAGCCATACCTTATGTCCATAGCAGTCACATTCCCATGATTCTACAGTTCCTTTTTTTGGAAGAACACGTGACAGGGATTTCTATTCAAGTTAGGAATGATCAACCTACAGCGTACTCATAAAACACAGCAAAAACTTGAACCCTTCTGGTTCTCCTGTGGTACTTACCCAACACAGAAATATCTTTTCAAATATGTTTTTAAATGGTGTTTTGAGCCCACAGCCTGTAGTCAGCTCTGTTAGGGACAGCAACCCATGTAAAAATCTAGTGATTTCAAGTGATTGACATATGGCTTCTGCACATCAAAATAAACTCATTTTCACTGACTATTCAATATTATAACTGTTTGCATTGCAGTTTAGGAAAATTAAAAAGAAAAACAGAGAAAATCCTATTGAGTTTTGAGGACACACTAAGTTCACATAAAGCTCAGAACTTGCCATTGCTTGGAACTTGGAATGGCCTCTATTTCATCTTGGGTAGTTAAATATACATTTTATGAGGAAAGAAAATGACTAATAGAGGAAGCAGCAGTTTAAGTGATGAGTGGAAAGTGATTATTTACAATGCAGTAATTTGATACACCTTGTTCAGGTTGTAGGTGAAAGATATTTTAATGTGAGAAAGGTAAGATAATATTTGCCAGCAGTTTACTTATATGACTGCTCCTTCCTTTACTGGAAGACTGAAAGCGCAAACTACAATGAATCTTCTCTATACTTCCTTTCTTGCTGGATCTGCAAAAAAAACCCTGTGAAAAACAGCATAATGCATGATTTGTAGACGTGGCCCATGACATTTAAGGTAGTAATTTGATTTTGAGAAGTATGTCAAGAAATAAAACCCAAAGAAAGTTTTGGCTTTTCTGTCTGTAATGTCATCAGTATTCAGAATTTCTCAGAGGAATTCAGATAGTCAGAGAGCAGAAAAAGACACTATCATTTCTATCAGGGTGGCATCTTGGGGACATCCAAGAACAGAGCTCCATTGTGATAAGCAGTATAGAAATGCAGTAGCTGACATCATGTGCCCGGACAAGGATGCCAGGAATTACTGATCAGACCTAAGTGTTGCTCAGAGTTGTAGGGTGTGTCCTCCTGATAAAGGGAGGCAGTAGGCAGAACTACTAGCTCAAGTCCCAGAAGTGATAGTGCATCTATGGATAGCAGGATTACACATGGGAAAACTCTGAACCTTGATCTATGTCTCATTAAATATTTCAACACTGTTGGACCATGGTTCAGGGCCAAAAATGGTACCAAGTTATATGGTTTTGAGAACAGAACATGAAGTAGGCAATCTTGGTTCATGAAATAACTAAGTATTTAAAAGGAGATGCAGGAAATGCTACTATAAACACTACTAAAAGTTTTTTTCATAGGAGAGTGAGAGAACAAAGTCAATCCATGACAATAGACTTCCCTGAGCCAAGGAGACAATTCCATTTTCTCAGGAGCTTTTCTGTGATGTCTAATTTTTATGAATCCCAGTACCATGTTCTCGTAAAGTTTTGCCCCTTGTGCTCTTCATTTCTAGGATATAGTTAAGAGCCATTTCAGCTACGTTAGAGTAAGAAACATCTGCTGTAAGAGTGTGCCAGTGTTACCAGGATTGGCTCTCCAACTGAATTTTTATTAGGCATTACCTTAGCAAACATACTGTGCTTGTCAGCATTATGTAAAAAGGGAATAATCTCAGGTCTTTCTGTAAGAGATCAATCCTTAGGCTTGAGAAAAATTAAAAAAAAATTCCTAAGTGAATATTCTTGCAAAAGCAACCATATGCTTTCTACAAACATTTTTAATAATGGGTAGTAAATAGAAAAAAGTGTGCTGCCTGTTACTTATTCTATGAGAAGCCTACTTGATCTTTCATCTCTCTTTTAAAATCTTGCTAATATTGATTAATCAATTATGTTTCCTGCTACAAATTTTTAAAAACTGATTAACTGATTTAATTATTTTTTTTCCTAACATAGCTTATTTTTTCCCAGTGCATTTGACTTGGCAGATATAATTTCAGTTATATGATAGAGATGGCATATTTATCTCTTGCTAATACTTTCTCAATAGCTTTTGAACTTACTGTCTAATTGCAACCAAATTTATTAGAGCAGTAGAGCTATCAAAATTACCAGACTCCTATATGCTCTGTTAAAAAAAATTGAAGTTGGGTAGAGGAGAGACTTATTTTTCTTTCCTTTTTAGGAAAGGTTTCTGAAGTAGAGCCAAGGAAGGGTTTTACTGTGCTCTGATTTTCTCTGGCACACAAGGCAAAAAGAAATCAGTGCAGCACACCAGTGTTCTTACAGCAACAGTCTAATGGGATGTGTGTGGGCAGTGGTCACATCCCATAATCCACAGCTAAGAAGGAGACATAGTGGAGGAGTTGGGAGTCCTGCAGAGTGGCTCATGTGCAGAGCTGGTTACTTCTAACTGGCATACGTGCCATAAATCATAAAGCAATAAGGCTTTGTAGGTCATTAATAGACCCACTGGAGCAGGGTTCAGTTCACAAACCCTTGTCTCCTACTACAGCTCCTCATTTCTTTATTTGTTAATGGACAATATTTACTGCAATTGCTGCTACTGCTCCTGCAAAAATAAGTGAGTGAGTAAATAAACAAAACCCATAGACTTTCCACTGGAAGCAGTATGACCAATCTATCAGCACTTTATTTCTGACTGGTAATACCAGTTAACTGCAATACGATCCAAAGCTCTGCTGTTGCTCTAACAAGTAGATCCCACTCATTGAATTGTAGCATTCGCTATGCTGCTCTGCACCTAAAAGTGCAGGATCAATCCATATTGGAACTAACTGTGAGCTATCATCTGTAACTGTCAAATCCTTATGTTTAAAGTAGAAATCTTACATATCAATGATATCCGCTTTACTTTTTTTAATTTAAGTCAAAATCAGTAACTTGTAACAATGACAGCAAGCGAAAAAATCTAGTAATCTTGAGCCAAGGACAAGAGGTGACCCTTAACTTTTATATTTTAATTGGCTCTGATTTTGGCTGCATAGGACTGAACCAAAAATGTTATGATCTCAGTTGTTTTTAACCAAGGGGTTTTATGCAGAACTTGATTTGAATCATTTATTTCTACTAGCAAGCAATTTTGAGTAAATTTCTTCTCTAAAAATTTCTCATTAAGTGTTTCATAGCATATATGTCTTTCTCTATAGTTAACTTTCATTTTTATTTCTGACTTGGAATCTGTTTCAATAAATACAGAGATGTGCCGCTTGGTTCTGTGATTTTTGGATGCATTATTTTCAGTAAAGGTTCTACATATTGATCCTAAATTTTCTTGTGCAGTAAAAATATGTTCTGTCTCTACTGTACAAATATTTGCTGCAAGTTAAAAGATGCAGTTTTCTCAGATGATAATTGTTGTTTCCATGAAGTTTTAAAACTAACTCAGCCCATGAAAGACCAGAAAGTTATACCCAGCAAACTCCTTTTTATTTAGATAAATAAAGCAAAATACCCTTGAAGACTCCGAAAAAAAAAAAAACCAACCAAACAATTTAGAGCAGGGTCAGAAGTCAGTACTGCTCTTTTTTTGTTTTCAAGATCAGGTCAGAGAAATCCTATTCTTTAGTTTAAAGGCATTATCTGTAAACATTGACAACAATGTTTTCAAAAAGAATTTATTTGCAGAGCCTATTTCATAAAAAATCTCTGCTGATCTCAGCCACAATAAGATTTCACAAAGTAAATGGAAATTGTATCCCAGATTTTTCTTTTTTGTACAATGACTGTGGTTTGTGCATTTTTAGTTGCTACTTTATATGGGGCTTTCCTTATGATATTATAGGGTTTGCATTATTAGTTATAGCCAGCATTTCTCAACAGCAGGTTTTTGCAAAAAGGCTTTTATATATATATCACAGGCATTTCTCTTTCTAATTAAAGCATCTACAAGTTCACCAAAATCAAAGATAACACTTAGATTTAATTTCTATTACATAACTATCTATTGTATCCACCTGGAGGATAACGAAGAAGTGATGGCTTTCATAAATGTTGCATTTGAGAAGGAACAATTTAACTACATGGAGTCTCCTTCCGTGACATTTGCATAAAATGATGCCATTAAGCTCCCAGTGGGGCTCTTCCCATCATACACAAGATCAAAGAGCTATTATGGTCTGAGCCTGTCTGCAGCTGTTAAATACTTTCAAGAACTGTTTTCAGTCTCTCAATTTTTCAAGAGTATTTGCCGTAGGGGAGTATCGGCATTTCCACTGTACTCAAGCTGTAATTTTCCCAAAACAATGTTGTGTGCAGGCGACTGACATGTTCAATTTCTTAGGATTCAGATGTGGAGTCATGAAACACATAGCATGCCAGGGTGGTGAAACATGTGGTCCCTTTTTCTCAGGACCCAGAGCTCTCTCGGGAGCTGGCTCCTGCTGACTCACTGAGGGAGCAGCGGCTGCTAACACCTTCCTCCATTTGCTGCATGTGGAAATAATGACTTAGGCAGCCACAACAGTGAGGAAACAGGATGCAAAGACGTGCATGAGTGCATGTGAATGTAAGGGAGAGGCACAAAGATGAGGAAGAGGCACATGGATGAAACTTAAATTTAAATGATTTTCGTTCTTTTTGTTATGGTACCAGAAACTTAACTCTCAGTGCAAGGGCAGTTGTGCACTGAAATGTTGCATTTATGTTGTAATAAACAATGTTTTTTTCTTATCCCCCAGTTTTGTGTAAAGACAATTGTTCATCTTACAGGCACCAGATATTAAGTTCAGAATTTTCATAACTCATCACACAACATGAGGCTGCTTAAATCCACAAATTACCATCTCCCGTAAATCCATCACTTTGCAAATAGGTGATGACACGAAAGACAGATGAATTATCAAAGAAGCAATTCACTTTTGAATGATGAAAGTAGTTACCAGAAGGAAGTACCTTGAGTGATGCAAAATCTTGCTTGGTATTTTAGGATGTGTTTAGTACTGCAGCCTTTAGTGTAATTACCAAGAATTCTCAGAGGGCTTGTCATGGACCATTCTTGAAGCAGATGCCTATTATACAAAGAAAAGCTTTGTCTGGGCAGATCTGCAAATGATACACGATACAGTTATATAAGTTAGCACTGTTTGTTCATTCCCACACTTGGATTTTAAGCTTGTTTTTTACACAGCTCTCAGGCAAACAAACTTATGCTCCTTACAGACCTGTGATAGAAACACTGAGCACAAGAATCACCTGTTAAAAGTTTTAGTCAAACATAGTGGCAGTGGCTGAGAACATATGCTCATATGCACAGCAAGCTCTAGATGATGCCTCTATACTAGAGTATTTCTTCCCACTCTCCTCCTTGTGCTTATGCCATGGAAGTATTTTCTTAAATGTGACTACAGAAATACAGCAGGTGTACCAGCCCCTTGCAGCATTGAGAGTTGAAACCAGCCTGCTAGGGGAGGACTGGATGTCAAGACTTGACATTGGCCAGATCCATCAGAAATGTCATGATCTCCTTTTTTTAAATCAGAACAGATTGACAAAAGTCCTCACAAAACCTCTGTGTCAAAAAAAAAAACCCAAACCCAAATCAAACCCAAGACACTGAAACCAGCTTTGAAACTTTTCCCAAATTACTGCTAGCACAGAACCTGTAAACACTGGTGTCTGTATCTGGTTTGACGGCACTGACAGAGGAACTGCCCAAGGGTCCCTCCTTGGCAAATGCTTCCTTGAGGGACTGCTCTGAGCACCAGCACTGGAGCTGGGGGGCTGGCAGCGTGTCAGCACAGGCACTGCATATCTAAATTCGCTCTGGCAAATAAAATATGCCTGGGCCATCAGGCCAGCTGCTCCCTCTGGGATGAGGGCTGGGAACAGCAGGGATTCACAAGGAGCAGCCAGGGAACAGATCTGACTCATGAATGGCAGCCAGGACCAACCACCAGTCCAGATCAGTAGCACAGTGAGGAAGTAGGTCTGAAGTCAAGCCTGGAATTCAATCTGTGAGTCAGGATCAGGTCCAGAAAATACCTGGTGGGCACATAGTGATGAGACAAGGCTCAGTAAAACCAGGGAGTCAGCCTTCAAGCTGGTACTGGATCAATACAATTCCCACCAGCCATACCTTGGCTAAACCACCCACCAGCACTCTAGCTCAGGCCCAGGTCTGAGCTGAAAGAGAACTTCTGGGCCCATGGCTGTGGGTCCTGCCCCAGGTGAGGCAGCTTCAGCATTCTGGATTGTTTGAGCATAACAGAGGCCAGAAAGAGAAAGTTCCAGAAAGAGAAAACCAGCTTGCTGGGAATAGAGAGGAGAAGAACTACCGGGCAGGCATCACTTTACCTAAAACCTCATAAATTCAGGCTATTGAAAAGTTAGTTTGTTTTCTAAACAGCCATGCCTTCGCATGTTGCTTTATTCTGTTTTTTTTGCTGCAGACTATAAGTTTCCTTATGCCTTGGTACCAGCTAAACTCATGGCAAGTTTATAGCAATGTGAAGGTTGAGGTGTATTCGATAGTTCCAGTGCCCCCCTGTGTCTGGCAGGGTGAGAGCCAATTGTGATTACCAGGAGCCCCTCATATCAGCACAGAGGGTGCACCAAGAGGCACAGCAGCCCACAGTGCAGGCAGTCTTCATAAACCTGAAGGCCGAGAACACTCTTTGTACTCTCTGGAAACTACCTCCACATAACACTTGTTGCCCTGTTGGTGTATAGCACATCTTAAAACACTCTGTAAGATGGCAGAATAGTTAAAAATATCACCTGTCCTTCACAGTTGGGGTGACCAAGTGCAGATGGATCAGTCTGCCTGGATGCTGTAGTCAGTGTCTTTGCATCATCTTGTAATTTCTCCGGCTGATGGTAAATTATTATGGTCATAGCATCCTGTACCTTATGGGCTGTTGCCCCTCAAAGATCAGTATGGGCACTGAGAGAAGGAATACTTCTGATCTGAATCATTCCTATATGGGGTGTTTGTGTTAAGCTGTCTGCTTTCCTTTAAAGGATACTAGAAATACAGTTTTCACACCTACACTTTTAGAATACATCTGTTGCACGAAGCAGTTTGTAGGGACTTTGGCTGTTGAAAGATATAGTGCTCCATCTCACCTAACTGCATTTCAGGACAAGAATTAGTCTTTTTATTTAGTTGTGTTATACTTAAACCCTGAAGCCCAGTGTACCTGTGTGTAGCCTACCTGTGGGCATGCCCAGAAAAATTATTGCATTTGCCAGACTAATAGTAATGGGGTTAATTTGATATAACTGGACATTTTCTTCCTTTTTCTTTTTTTTTTTTTTCTTCTTTTTTCAGTGTGTGGAGGAACTTCTGAAAGCTATTATTAGATGCTAGTGTTAGATGCTAATGTTAGATGCATATGTTGGCAGCTAAGTACAACAAAAGGTACCCACAGATGGAGTAGGCAATGGATATTACGTGCCTGAGGACCCCTATAAAATCTACTAAATCATTATCTGCATTGGACACATGAAAATATTCCCACAAAATAGATTCTAAATTACTACTGGCATTGAAAATATATTTTTTAATTCAGCAGAATAAGTTTAGTTCTACATGAATACTCAGAAGTTACAAGTTTTAGGATTACAGAGAGAATTTGCCTCAAGCTAGTCAAGTATAATGATAACTGCTTTATTCCTCTTTATTTTATTGTTAAAATATGAAAAATTAACGAGATTAATATTGTGAATTCTTGGTATATATTTCCCTTTTGTTCTGTATTTATCAGAAGTAAAAATCTTAGATAAGTCCAATTTACTTTTCACATGAACTGAAGTAATTTTCTCCTAAAGCCCTAGTCTGGTCTTTTCATGTTTCAGTACATTTTAATGCACTCCATCATCATGTGAGAAATTCAGTCTCTAGAGGGAAGTTTTGGTCACATGATGAATACTAAAGTAGTGTTTGATTCCTTGACACCACAAATTCATTTGAACTCCTAGAATCCACCCAAAATTCTAGCCTTTCAATGTCAGTTCTGTAAAATATTGTATTTAATTCTCATGTAGACGACAGCTTCGGGCAATTTGCAGGTAGAGCTGGTAGATGAAAACAGAACTGTTACAAATTATGGTACACATTGTGCTCTGCAGTTTCTATTTTTGAAGAACTGCTATAAAATATTTTTATCCCCTTCCCCTTAGAGTACACAGTAATGCAATATATTTTGGAATTTCAGTAGTGCCTTTCTACCACTATTGTTACTAAAAATGTTCTTCAAGGAAAACAAAATTTCCTCTCCCTTCTCTGTTACTCTGCTATGTCTGAATTCAGTCTTGTTCCTGGAGACATCTCAAGTCATGTGAACAATTTTTTTTGCAGTCATGGCTGCTCTTACACTTTGTTCTTATCTTTCTCTGTTCTTAGAGTATTGAATTACTAACTATGAGAAAAAGGATAGTAAGCATTTTTTTCTTTGGATTAGCACTGAAAGGTATAAAATTGTAGACCAAAACTAGTTTATCTAAAATAAAAACAGAAGTCTGGTATTTCAGTGTACTTCCTTATCATATCTCAAGCAATTTAAGTTCTTTAAGAATTACAGATTAGGTGAAAAGTCATCCCAAATTTTTATAAGATTTTAAAAAAATTTCTTTTGATATTAAATCTAAAAACTAGAACTTTGATATTTAAAATTATAGAGTAATTCATTGGATGTGTCATATTAACTAATATCTTATTAAGATGATGTGCAGTTGACTTAGAACTTCTCTGGAGCAATAATAATACACTGATATTCCTAAATCAGTTTAGGAACAAAATAGTTTTTACAAAATCATAGGCAAGTTCAGGTTGGAAGGGACCTCAAGAGGTCCTTCTTAAAACAGGGTCAGACCACACTGTTTAACCAGTCTAGGTTGAAAATCTCGAAGAATGAGACTACACAAGCTTCTCTGGGAAACCTGTTCTAATGCTTGACTGTCCTGTGGTGAAAAGGGTTGCCCTTATACCTATTTGGAGCCTTTTTTTGTTTCAAGACTTGATAGAAGACTGATTTTAGCCTTTGGATAGATGGCAGCATTACACATAAACTATCCGTTATTTAACACACTCTTATTTATTCATACGAAAGGACTTAAGTAACTACCTCAACATAAGTAATCAAGCTGTGACAGATGTCATCAAGTTTTATTATAAAATGTGGGTTTCCACTTCTAAACTGAATAACTTAGCAGAAACAGCAGTTTCCAAAAATCTGTAAGTAGCTGTAAGCATACCCTACAGTTCTACTGAGCACATCTGCCATAACAAACCTGCCAAAAAAATTCAAGAAATCAATGGATCTGTCAAGAATGGAGACCTGCTTTTTCAATCCTTTATTTATAACCAAGTAAAGCACTTGACTATAGCCTCCTCCCTGCTGGGATCTTCTTCTGTCACTAGAAAAAACCTGCAGCAGACCTTTAAGCCTCTTTCTGATGAAAAGACTGTATTATGCCTTTACTGATATACCAACAGAGTGAAAAATGCTTGAGCTGAAGGACATCTCTGCTTTTTGAGAGCTATCACAGAGCAAAATGAGGAATTTTCATCTGAGATAAGATTTGTTATGCCATTCAATCAAACATTCCTTTCCCACTTAACAATATGGACAGATAATGTCAAATACAGAATATTTTGCAGAACTATTGAATACAACTTCTCTACATCATTATGCAGCCAGACTGAAACACAAAAACAGAAACTTGAAGACTGAGAAGTTTTCCCATATTCTGAAATACAGCATTTTGGAACATGTACAATTAAAGGACAAACTATTGTATTTGATCCAAGTACAAATGTTACTTGCAGCAAAGATCAGCATTGCTAATCCCTACTTATTTTTGTCAATTCATTTAGCCTGAGAAAAACTGTGGAAACATCTGTGAAAACTTGCTCTTTTTATTCTATCAAAGTAAGGATGGGGTACAGAGCATCCCTTCAGCTATCCATAAAGAAAGGTGAACTCTCTTAGTAACAGCAATTTTAATTTTTTTAAAATAAAGTAATCATAAGAGATCTAGATGAAGACGAAGTGAGGACATAGTCAAACAATGTCTAAATGAATGACATACAAATAAAATAAAATGAAAGGGCAGTCATCCAGATATTTCACAAGTTTCTTATGTGATTAGGAAGTTTGGAAAAAAAACAAAGACGGGATACATGTTCATATTCCCTGTTGGTTGTTTTGTTCTCTGTAAAAATTACTGTATAAGCCTATTATTGACATCCTTGCAAAATATTTTTATGGATTGTTTTCTGAAGCTTGTGTCCAAGGCAGAAAACCTCTGGCTTATGAAGCATCATTTAGATCCAGAAAAGTTGGTAAAAACAAGTATTTATTATTCATGCCTTGTATAAGAACTACTCCAAATCATATAAGGCTAAAGTAAAATTAACTGGCTTCACCTGAAGATGGGGCTTAGATAGAATAGCATAGTAGGACCAAATCTTTTTTATTTGTAGCCTATAGACCCCACAAGAAACAGTGTATATATATACATTTTGATGTAATGAATGCTTAGCATTATTGCAACATGTGGAGAACTTGAAGAACAGCAGGTAAAACAAACAAGTTACACCTAAAGCTGTGTAATGGCAAAAGTTGTTTCTGACATCTAAAATACTGGAGCATTTTCTTGCCATTTTTTTCTCAGCTCAAAAGACAAATTGTGAGAATTCAAATCAGTTAGTAAAATACTACATAGAAGAATAATTTAATCTAGCAATCTTAGCAAAAAAAAACTTAGGAATAGTCAGTTAGACTTCTGAATAATGTAAAAAAATGAATCTGTTTTAGTTTGATGTGAAATGTTTTCTTTTGAAATGTGCATATTGAAAAAAATGACCCATTAAGAAGCCATTGTTTTCACATTGAAATATTCTGAAAGGCTACTACATGTTATCCATATATTAGGTATGGCTAATGAGAAGAAAATATTTCACATTTACCATAACAGGAGATGAGACGAATTAAATCAGAGCAGAAAAAGAAAACTTCCTTTTCAGAACTTGTGAGTCAGATGGGGTGGATTTTGAACTGAGGATGTGCAGGGAATAATACCCGATATGCCAGAGATTAGGGAACATGTGGTGGCTGTGGTTGATGATGGCTGATGGATGTGGTAGCACAATTTTACCAGCCAGTGCTACTCCTATTAAAAATGCAGTAAGGTTTGCAGCATGAGGTTTCTTTGACTTGTATTTACCATCAATTGGCACGTTATTCCAGAGTAGTTTTGCAGTACAATGCAAACGTTTAGTAGTTTAGACAGTTTAAGTAATGCAATGTAAGTATCTTTTGGTTTATACATATATCTATATCTATATTTATGTGCACATTGCTTTGTAATGAGATGCTGTGCGTTCATCAGCGTTTTCATTTGTTTTCTGTGACAGGTTATGTGTCTCTTCCACAAGCTTGAAATACGACCAACCTCTTAGGAAATTCATCATAAATCTGCCTTTTGTTTGTCTTCAGCCAGATGGAACTTTCCTAAAACCGCATTAGAAAAAGTCACACTAGTTATCCTGTTATCTGTGTAACTGGTCCAGCTTCGGGATGGTCAGCTTTGGTGGACATACTTGTTCAAATGTTGTCTGTGTGCAGTAAAACACCATAGACATGGCAGGCATTCGATTACATGGGCTTTATACACCAATACACTCCACAGTTTGAAAAACTTGTGTTTTTATTTTACTAGGATTGCCAGCTAGACAGGATACATGTCTTTTACCTCAGTCTTTTTCAGAATTACAGAAGAGATTAATTCACTGTTATCTAGTCCCCCAATAAGATGAATATTTCAGACCCTGATTTCAGCTGTTGGGACTAAAGCAAATGCTTTTATTTTGGGGATTACAAAGTCCTCCTGAGGGCTGGATGTTAAGTTGGCAATAGAAGTTGTCACACGTTCATAATTTCACATCTGAGAAAATTTTGATGTCTCTAAGCCTTAAAAAAATTTCTGCTGAAATAGTAGCTGAAATCAAATTTGCCTAATCTGGGGAAGAAGGAGCTGGTGTTTTGCTTAAGGTGATACTATGCTGCATTTTTCATTCTGTACATTTGAGACAGTGGTTGCAGATACGTGTTTTTTCTCAGGTATGGAAAGTAGTTTCACAGTCCTTTAAAGAAATCATAGGTCTGTTGCTAAAAAACAGTAAATTTGAGCCATGTCAGAATTGAGTTTACATTCAGACAAGCAACATTCAAATCAACATATCTCAGAGCTAGGACCACCCTGCCTCCTCCAGTAGAAGCCAGTGGCATGACACTTCATCCAGTTTTAAAGATTTATGACTAAAATAGCCTTCTGGAAATAAATTTTGAATTTTCTTCAAATTCTCCAGGGCTGTACTGATTCAGGCTGGGATGGAGTTACTTTTCCCTGTGGCAGCCCCCATTGTGCCATGCTGAGTGTTGGTGCTGGAGAGGTGTTGATAACACACCAGTGTTTAGCTACTGCTGAGCAGTGCTGGCACAGCACCCAGGCTGTCTCTCCAAACTGTCCCCCCTCCAAAGAACATAGGCTGAGGCGTGGGCAAGAGCTTGGGAAGGAGCACAGCCAAAACAGCTGACCTAAGCTGAGCAAAGGGATATTCCATACCGTATGGCACCTGTTCAGCAAGACAAGCTGCATGTGTCTTCTGGAGTACTAAAGCCCTAGTTCCCAGGAAGTGGCTGGTCATCGCCTGCTAATGGGAAGTAGTGAATAAAGTTGCTTTGTTTACTTTTGTTTCCGTGCATGACCTTTGCTGTTTCTTTATTAAACTGCTTTTATCTTGACCCACAAGGTCTTTTTTCATCTTGTTTTCTGCCCCCCATGCTGCTGAGAAAGGGGAGTGATAAAGTGTCTTGGTGCGGTCCTGGTGGTCAGCCAAGGTCAACCACCACAAGGGATAAAGGGGATCTAATATGTGCCAGCTGGAAAGATCTCATCACAATCAGGATATCAGAGAAAGTGAACTGAAAAGGGGATGTTTTTTCTCTTCCCCCCCCCGCCCCCCCAACTCTCCTTTTGGAAATCACAGAAAGCAGAACCCTGTATTTTTCAAGTTACCTACTAGAAAAAACTATTTCCCAAAACATAACCTCTTCCCCTCCCACCCCCACATCACAGTCCCAGTTCAAAACACATTTTCTCTTTTAGCACCTCGGATAGATAGGAAAAACAAATTCCTAGTCCTAGGTTTTCTTGGGGGATCCTCTTTATCCACACCTTCATGCAAGTCTGTGTCAAACTACCTTGTGTAGTTAGGCAGGGATGATGTATTGACTAAAATTTTCTCTGTATTATAAAATATCGACATCTGTGGGGTTAGACATATGGGGGAAAGGCTGTAGTAACAATTTCATGAGGAGAAAAAGCCTGAACACTTTTCTTGGTATTCTTGTGATTGTCAGTTATTTCTTTGGAAATAGTATTGTTAGTACTACTAGTACTAGTAATATCTCTGAAAAGTAGAACCTTGAATTCACCCTGTACTTTGAAAATACAGGAACTCTTGGCAACATGGGCTATATATTTAGGAAACAAGAAAATAAGTACAGCTATCAGTATAAAAACACTATGAAAGAAAACAAATTTTCTTCTACTTCATTGTATTCTACATAAAGAAAGTTAAAACATCTTATTAGTTTTGATTCTGACATATCCTTTTCCTCTGAACTCTGAATACTGATTCAGCTTTACATTTTCAGAGGGCTTGCTCTGAAGGTACAATTTTGTCATCAGCAGTGCTCTCTGCATTCATCCTACTAACAAAGATATGCTTTGAGCCACAGAGATGACAACAGGCTTTACTCTTCTAGGCCATAGATTCAGTAAGTTCCAAGTCTACAAGTAGTCATAAATTAGATGCACATTTTAGTGTTTATATAGGGAAGCTGTTGTGTTTAGAGAATGAGATTAACCAGAGTGGTGACAGAAAACGGAATAGTAAATCCCATGACCCCAGTAAAGCCCTAGATCTCTAAGACATAAAAACAGTGATCTGCCCTAAGTGGGGCTGCATTGAAGGTAAGGAATAACATTGCATGTTTTTTTCGTAAAATATCACGTGTATATAACATTAAATTACCCTAGTGAGCTACTCAGTAGATTGTCCCTCTAAGTCCATATTTTCATTTTTACACAGTACTCAACATTCATAAATGCAAAAAGATAACCCTAACTACTTTGTTGTAAACAGAAAGAATATGTCAATGCAGGTTTCAACTAATGGGACCTATTTAACAAAATAGATCTGCATTTATATGCAAAGACAACATTTAAAAAACGAGACTTTCCTACAGAAGTGAGAATGCATTAAAAGGGTTAAACTTACAGTTTATATTGTCAGGATTTGATTCTTAAGAATGTGATATGAAATAAGATTTACAGGACCGTTACTCTATTGAAAGAAAGAGAACGTATTGCAAATCTATTTATATAACAGATTTCAGGAGCACAGAAGAACAGATATCCCTAATTGCTTAGTTACTGTTTGTTGTCAGCTTAGATATTCTGGCCAGAAAATTTTTATAGTACAGCAAAAGTAATTGTACTGATAGACCCAGTTTAAATGATTGTTCCTAGTTTTGAACATAACCTGATTACCTGCTAGTCACATAGAAAGTTTTTATACAAAAGCAGAGATAGATTGATTTGGATTGTTGAACTTAATTATAACTACATTATTTGACTAATGAATAGGAGTAATTTTCAGAAAAATGGTGAAAAGTTAAATGGCAAATAGTCAATATGCTATTTAAGTATCTCCTACTCCTAGAAGGAACAGTGTTGTTGGCTTTTTTCCTTACCTAAAATTGTTCATCTGTCAGGATATGATCATGTTCTGTCTGGGACAGAAGTGGACAATATATCATAGAATCATAGAATATCCTCAGTTGGAAAGGACCCACAGGGATCATCAAAGCCCAACTCCTGCCCTGCACAGGACACTCCAAGATTCACATCGTGTGCCTGAGGCTGTTGTCCAAACCCTCCTTGAGCTCTGTCAGGGCCAGTGCTGTGACATTTTCCCTGGAGAGCCTGTTCCAGCACCCATCCACCCTCTGGGGGAAGAACCTTTTCCTGATATGTAACCTAAACTTCCCCTGACACAGCTTCATGCTGTTCCTGTGGGTCCTGTCACTGTCACCACAGAGAAGAGATCAGTGCCTGCCCCTCCTCTTCCCCTCATGAGGAAACTGCAGACTGCAGTGAGGTGCCCCGTCAGTCTCCTCTTCTCCAGGCTGAACAGACCAAGTGACCTCAGTGACTGCTCATGTGGCTTCCCCTCAAGGCTCTTCATCACCCTCATGGCCTTCCTTTGGACACTCTTTAATAGCTTAATATCTGTTTTATATTGTGGCACCCAAAACTGCCCCCAGCACTGGAGGTGAGGCCACCCCAGTGCAGAGCAGAGCAGGACAATCCCCTCCCTTGCCCGGCTGGCGATGCTGTGCCTGTGCCCCCAGGACAGGGTTGGCCCTCCTGGCTGCCAGGGCACTGCTGACTCATGTTCAACTTGCTGTCAAACATAACCCCAGGTCCCTTTCCACAGCTCTGTTTTCCAGCCTCCTATTCTCCAGTCTGTTCATCCAGGGTTGCCCTGTCCCAGGGACAGAATCCAGCCATAGGAAAAGCCAAATTAAGGTGGTATTAAACTGTGTCTGTTTTCAGTTTTTCAAATAAATATGAACCACAGCAAAAGATATAAGCTTGGGTTATTTCTACCATAAATATTCTACATTTCTTAACAATTAGAAAAAAATAGCTGCTTACAGGAACTTAGAGGGTCTGACCCTGATTCCACAGTTAACTTGATCATGCTTCTGGCAACCTGACATGGTCAAGCGCAAACAGATGTTCCACAGCAGTGAGATGCAGTTCAAAACTTGGACACATCAGTGTGGGTTCTGCCCAAGCTAATTATCTGTGGTGAGAAAAAAAATCAGTATTTTATTAAAGACATAGTTTTTAATTCTCATATCAAGAATTTGAAAGAATAAACTGATTGTCATAAGCAATGAACAAGGTATAGTAAACAGCTTTATGAGAATCTGATCCATGACATTTCACTGTCTGGATTGGCAAATGCTGTGGGCCATAGATGCAGCCACAGCTAAATACTTTTTGTGTTAAGTGTACTTATCTGCGTTTAGGTTCTCAGCCCCCACTTAAGACAAAACCCATCTGGAGCAAAACATGAGGATGTTCCCAGCAATCATTAGATCATAAATTAACTGTAAAACAGTTGCTGTCATTTCTTTTTATTTAGTTTTTTTTTCTAATAATTGAGGAATAAAATATTTCTAAGTGCATATGAAAGGGATACTTTGCATGAACATGATTGTTTTCCTTTTTTGGTATATTTTAACTATAAGTAACTAAGATATTTGATGTTGATGGGACTAATTTTATGCAGCTTCATTTTGGGGTATAAATCTTGATAGGGCTTG
This sequence comes from Dicrurus megarhynchus, assembly GCA_013399195.1. Lineage (NCBI taxonomy): Eukaryota > Metazoa > Chordata > Aves > Passeriformes > Dicruridae > Dicrurus > Dicrurus megarhynchus. The sequence goes on from VXAD01002040.1 coordinate 79,515, forward strand.
CCCCTTACTATCTTAGATAATCAGACTCATAAATTACAGAAATAAAAGGCTAGAAAGAAATAGCTTTCTTGTAGTAATCTCTGATTGTCACAAACCCTTTAGACACATTTGCTGTTCCTTTCACTGGATATTATATCATGTTCAGCTGCACACCATCTACCTGCTCAAATCCTCAAATCCTGTCTCCAAACATCTGGAACTAGACTAACAAAGTTATTACTGATTCCTTTATTAGCATATGGCTGATGAACACTACTGACAGAGCAGTACTGACTGTTTAAATACTGTATAAATACAGAAGAAAATACTGGCAACTTCTTGTGTATTTTCTTGTTGTTCTTTTATTCTATACTAGGTTCTATTTCTATCCAGTCAAAAATAAATAAGGAGATAAAATTATATTCAAAGATACTTACACAACATTTGAATATAGTGAATTCTTTTAGATGCTAAATGCTCTAATGCCTGGTTCTTAAGCAATTACTATGAGGAGACTGTGTTAATGAGACTCATTTGACAAATTAATTAAAAAGAAATTCTTTGTTACATAATCACCATTTCATCAGCTCTTGAATGTTGGCAGAAATGTAACTCTACAAAGTACTGTGAAGACTGAATACGAAAATGTTGATAATGATAATAATTTGGTTGAAGCCCTTGCGTAAATTTAAGTTCACATCTTTTCTTGTATACTGTTATGAAATTTTTAACACATATTTCACACACCCTTGAAGCAAAAAGGAAAACTTCCAGAAGAGTAGCTTAATGCGGACCTTCATTTAGCACTGTTGCCTGCCACTGAGACCAAATTTAAGTACTTTTCTTGATACTTAAGTTTTCCCTAATGTTGATTTACAACTGAAAGCAATAGCTAGAATGCTTTAAAAAAATCACTTAATCAGCAGTTGGTCAACATTTGTTTCATATAAACTGTGTTGTTTCAACTTTTGGCTAAACTGAACAGAATGAAAATGTGATTTTCTAGAATTCATTATAAAAATAGCCAAATTTAACCAAATTCCAGCACACCATCATACAATCATAAAGGAGAAATTATATCTGACCAATATGATAGACTTCTGTGACGAGATGACTGGTTTGATAGATGAAGGGAGAGCACTGAATGCTGTTTATCTCAACATTAGCAAGGTTTTTGACACTGTCCTTTAACAAGCTCATAGAAAGCCTTATAAAATATAGGCTAGGGAAAATCGTTGGTAGTGTGGGCTGAAAACTGACTGAACCACTAGGATCATAGGATTGGTATCAACAACACAAAGTCCATGTGGAAGACAGTGACTAGTGGTGTGCCCTAGGGATGAAAACCAGCACACATTGTGTTTAACACCTTCATTCATGACCTGGATGATGGAAGAGTGAACTGTCAGCAGATTTGCAGATGGCATAAATCTGGTAGCAGTAGCTAACACACTGTGATGTGGATCATGCTGCCGTCCAGGTGGACTTGGGCAGGCTACAGAAATGGGCAAGCAGGACTCCCATGAAGTGCAACAAGCAAGTGCAAAGTCCTGAACCTTGGGTGGAAGGGTCAAACCCAGGCACCAGTACAAACTGGGACCAATGAGCTAGAAGGCAGCTCTACACAGAAGGCATTTGGTGTCCTTGTGGGCAACAAGCAAACAAAGAACCAGCAGTACACTCTTGCAGAAAAGAATGCCAAAAGCATCCTGGACTGCATTAGAATAAGTGTTGTCAGGAGGTCAAGGGAGGTGATCCTTCTACTTGGCACTGGTAAGGCCATGTCGGAAGAGCTGGGTCCAGCACTGGGTTTCCCAGTACAAGAAATATATGGACTTACTAAAGTGAGTCTGGTGCATCTTGGATGAAGATGAGTAAGGAATTGCAGCACCTGACAGCCAAGACTGCTGGGAGTGGTCAGCCTGGGGAAGAGAAGGTTCAGGGAGATCTTATCCATGTGTACAAACTTGGGAGGAGGGAATGAAGAAGAGGCAGCCACCAACTTCTCTCAGTGGTGCCCTCTGAAAAGAGCAATTGGCACAGATTGAAATACATGAAGTTCTATCTGAAGGGAAGAAAACACTTTTTTTACTGTGCAGGTGGTCAGTTGCTGGATCCCGTGGGCCAGAGAGGTTGTGGAGCCTCCATCCTTGGAGGTACTCAAAACTGAAGTGGACATGGTCCTGGGAAACCTGCTTTGGCTGCCCCTGCTTGAACAGAGGGATTGGACAAGACGAGCTCCAGATGTCCTTTCCAGTCTCAGTCATTCTGTGATTCTCTGATTGTGTATGTCAAAACATCTTACACTTTGAGTTATTTTCAACATTGTTTCAAATTCTTTGAAAAATGACTTCTAGCACTATGACAGGCATGGGAGGAAGTTTAAAACAGGAACAATGTTCTGGCAGCAACTGTAATTTTCTTGTTTATACTAACCAGTATTTTGTTGTGTTTTTTTTCCTTTTGTCTATAATTTCCAGCTTGTGAGGAAAAAAATGCAATTCAGTGTATTTAGATTGCAGAAATTTGCTATGATTTCCTTTGACTCTGGTACACCTATAGAAATACTAGAAAAAGTGATGAAAATGCACCTATTAGGACTAGACGGTTAGGATCTAAATGCTAAAGATATAGATGTATTTTTAACTGAAGCTGCTTATGGTTTCTTGTTTTGTAGGAAGGAGTTGTTCAATCTGTGCTAGAACTATTTTGAATACATAAAACATTAATGCAAACCATGTAAGAGCTTATTTTGTGGATGTATGGTGAATTCATAGAGTTGAAAAATGAAGTACCTATGTGTATTCTTCATAACAAAAGCTAAGAAACTGAACAACACTTTTAATTTAATGTCTATTAATGTTAATAAATATTTAAGGTTACATTTTGCAGCACAACAGAAAGTTGCATCTAGGCTAGTGATGAGAAGTTTGTCTTTTCATTTAAAAGAACCATTGAGAAAGTTAAAATATAACTCTATTAGACATTAAAAAAGAAAATAAGATAATGGAGAATATATGATGATAGCAGTAATTGAAAGGTTACTTTATGGTTTAAGCAAACTACAAATACCTGCACAATACCAACAAGCTGATAACTCACTACTGGTGGAATCATATAACATAAACAAATAATGCAGTTAGCAACATTTTTTGTTTTGTGTACACAAAGAAATTTGTCATTAATTATCAGTTACTAAATTTTGCAATCAATGACAGCAAACCTACAGTAATACCACTGTGAAATAATCAAAACAAGTTTCTGTCATAGACCAAAAAGATCTAATATGCATTCCTAACATGCATTAAAATGGCAACTTCATAGAAGCAGTAACGTATGTGCACTAGAAATAAATTTAGTCTACTAATATAAATCTAAATTTCTTCCTTGGTAAAATGTTGGGGGACAAAAGAATCTAGAAGAGATGCAAAACCATGCAGAAGTTAAAGACAATTTTTCATGCTTTTGTTAAGTCTATTTATGTAGTTAAATTGTCACAATATGAATCATTGGTTTATCAGACGCCTGCCTTGATGGCTAAACAGCAGCAGAAGTTCCAACTTCTTCCAAAGGTAATCAAACTTTGAGTAGAGATTTTCCAATGGGTCTTTTCATCTATTATCATCATCTATTATCAAATATTTCTGTAAGAACATGCAAAATACAGAGAAAATACTCAGCTATAATATCTTTCGAGAAGTAATTTCTTTATAGTTCACTGACTTGAAAGAAAAGCATAATCTAGCTAAAAGTCATATGCAAGTTAAAACATTTTATATATTATTTTTATATATTTATATATTATTTATATAACATTTTAGGCAGCTCTTCCCTTTCTAATGCAGTAATTTTTATTTTACTCAGCCATACCAGTGTACAGTAAAACTTATTTTTCAGAAAGTCATGCAATATTTTTTAATGATTTTTTAATGACTCTCAAAAAAGTACAAACTAAAGCTAGAAAGAGTATCTCAGCACCTCAGTAAGTATATACAGATGTAAAATACACTATATTTTTGCTATGGTGGCATGCATGATAAAAACATATTTTCCATGAAAGGGTACTGACAGACTTACAGGAACTAGAGGGCAGAGTATAATTATTATAATCCCAAATACACATTGGTATATCCTGTTTCATTACTGATATCATATCAACTCTGTGATTGTTTTCTATCAAACTACCTCTAAAGAATACACAAATTATTTAATTTTCCTTCAAAACACTTTAGTCTGCAAATTAAATCCATGTACACCACCTAATGAAGAGTCATAGACAACAAATGGGGGAATTTTCTAGATAGCAAATTCTTTTTCCTGCAGTTCTTTGCTCCAAGTCCATTGGTTTAGAGACTTTTATGATTGTAGATCATCTGTGGGAACAAAGGGCCTGACTTAGCAGCTCTTCAACTACAGTGTTGTTTTCTGGTTGTCTGAATCCTAAGTTGTACCTGGAGGTTTCACAGTTTCCTTTTAGTGCAAAAAGAGCACAAAAACATGTCTCAAGACTTGGATGATTCCTCCCTCTCCTTCCCTCTTTGCTGCTTGTTTAGAAGAACTTACTGTCTTGTGTCTTTACTTAGCTCTAGGAGCCTGCAAGAATTCAGATGATGAACATGGGGCGGGGAGGGGGAATTCAGACTTGGTCGCCATATATGCTATGAAAAAATCCTAAATTCATCAAAACCTTGAGGTAGAATTGTCCAGTCCTTTTCCTCATGCAAGGATACAAAAAAATACAACCAGCGTCTGAAGTTTGGTACTAATACAACACAAAATATGAAGAATCCACAAGGCTGTTACGCACAAAGAAAAACCTCACATCTCCTGGGCAAAGGAGACTGAAATTAGAAGTTTAAAACAAACCAGTACTCTGTCAGTTGTGCTCTTGCAAAAACACAATTTTCTTCAGCTTTGCTATTCTGTTCAGCAACTATGAGTAGCTTTCTGGGTTTCCACAAACTCCACATAATTCCTTCTGGGTATCCTGCTTTCTTTTTTTCTCAGTCTTAACTCTGGAAGTCTTCCTTCATAGAGGTCCCTTGTTCCTATCAGGAGCAAAACTTCTGTTTATCTTCGTGCTCCATGCTCCCATTCTGTCTTTGGCTGCTTGCCCTATGCTGCTGCTCAAGGCCTTCTCTGCACTTATGCTATGCTCAACCTACCTCAGGAGAAGAACAAACTCCACTTCCCTGTTCCCTCCTAGAAGAGGTGGCACCAAAAGCACAGTGGCACTAAAAGCACAATCCCAGCCAGCTCTGGCAGCTTTTCTCTCAGCTGCTCTGCCACAATCTCGTTACAAAATACGCAATTTGCATTTTATGTGACACAGGGTTATGACAGTTGTCACACACAGACTGGAAGATTGTCATGGTGGGATCTAGTTTCAGTCAGCCTGAAAACAACAAGGGAGAGCACAGAAAGTAGATTCTAACTGATATTGCTAAAGATTAATACAAAATGGTTGCACAGACAAAAAGAAATGCAGGAAAAAAGAATCACAGTCAAAAAGTCCAAGGTGCAAAATGAACAAGGACTAGTTTTGATTCAGAGAAGAAGCTTTGTTCCTGAGGCAGGACAGAGAGCTATTATCTTGATTTGTTCATGTCCTTTGTGTTCTCTTCTCTTCTTTTTTTTTTTTTTTTTTTTTAAGTCGGCTGGAGTCAGCCTATTGGTACAGGTGCAGCAGCAGAGAAAAAAATAGTATGTTTACACTGCTTCAGTAAGGGAAGAATGGATTATAAAATAGCTGGATGAGTTGCAAATATTTTGAAGACCTAACAGAGTCATCCAAATGTATCTAATAAAAGCAAGGAACTAATCATTGCTAGAATAGCCCATTTAATTTCATTTCCAAAACAAACAAACAATATGCTGAAACAAAAAGGCAGATATTTTCTAAGCACATAGAACATAATAAGAAGTTAAGTAACAATCAAGATGAACTTCTCCAAATATGTTATTTTTTTAAAATTGCTCTTCTATTTGGTGGCTATCCATTTTTTTTCTTTTTTGTAAGAGGGGAATTGGCAGATATTTTGTGTCTTGTCCAGTTATTCTTAAAAGACAGTCTCATGACGAAGCTAGGGAAATGGCAACCGGATGAGGCAGCTGCACAGCTCACTGGAAACATACATCTAGAGGAACAGTCATTCATATTCCACTGTTGGACTAGAAGCTAAATAATGAAGGTTTCTATGGGAATTTCTCCCTCACCTATGAGCATTCAACACTTCTGTTAATGGCTTGAATGAATGGCTGCATGCATTTCTGAGGAAAATTTAGAATTCAAGTCCATCTTGACAAATTAGAGAATTGGTCTGATAAAAACATGCTGCAATTCAATAGGATAAATGAAAAATCTATCTTTACAGTGAAATGTTTGTCTTTACAAATTTAGCTTGGGTGAGGATACACAAATACTTCAGAGCAGAATGTACAGTTATAGTAAATCAGATGCTGAAAATGAGGCAAATCTCTCATATTGTTATTTAAAAGGACAAAAGCCACACTTCATAAATAAATCAAAATATCTTCTGTTAAATGAATTAAGTAGGTCTGTGCAATCTGGTGCTGTGTGATCAAAGTTTAATAAAAAGACCTGCAAGAAAATGGTATATTTACTCCAGAGGAAAATAAGTTGAAGGAAGCAGTAAAAAACAAAATCAAAAGTTGTTTGTTTGTTGTTTTTAATAGAAACCAAAACAAAAATAGACATAAAAAAATAGTCTCCAAAAATAAAAATAGAGTGAGGTGCAGGAAAGTTAACCTTGGGTTGTTCATTTTCGGTGGCTGAAAGATATTAAAGAAATATTGGACAAATGTTTGGCATAGCTGTTTTTATCTCTGGCTGTGGAAGAAGACTTGCATGAAGGTAAGGAATAATTAGAACTACACTGCTTTCTTTTCCCAACCACTCCACCAAAAAAACGTGGGTTGGAAAAAAAGTTTGTAAATATTGTGGCTTTTCAGTAATTGAATCCATTTTGTGCAATATTTCAGATCTTTCACACACACACCCTCTCCCCAGAGTGTATTTTGAAGTAGAATGCAAACTTTATTTGCAGATTGAAAGGGGAAGCATTTGTTTAAGTATAGACTATCACTTACTATTTCTAAGGATTTACATACACATAGACTGTAATGTCTAATTATAAATCTTGCTCTCAGAGCTCTGATTTGACCACTTAAAGGGCATTTCAAGATAAACATCGACTAAATGAGAAATCAGTCTCAAAGAAGACTTTTTTGGACTCCAGCTAAACATTCCAGCAAATTGATGTTGAACAAGCACGCCATTTTATATTATTTACTTCAATTGATTTTTTTAGTATCAAAATTTTTTTGGCTGTTATAATCCCAATTGACTTTAACATAATTTATGTCCAGTTTATTAAATTGATAGGCAGTTAACTCTTAAGTCAACTGCAACTGGTCAACCAAAAAATGCAAATATTTTGGGTTTGATTCAAAATCTCATGTCCTGTAAACTGAACATAAAATATCTAGCAATTAAAAGGGTATAACAACTTTACAGGGGAAAACTAATCAGCATATATGAAAAAGACTGGATTTTGGAAAACAAGTTTTTCAACATCATAAGGAGAATCGGGGTTGTATTATTATTTGTCACACATTCAGGCCTGGTTTTGCTGTCTTCCATTTATGAGTTTTAGCTATTCTAATAAATCCCTTTTAATAAAAAATGTTTTCTGTTCAACAGTGACTCATATTCCAACAAGTTTCCTATTTTATAATCTCACTTTGAAGCCCTTCACAGCCTTTTAATTTGTTACTATTATTTATTTTTTAAAAATAATTTTACTGGAGAATATCAGTAATTAAGCCAAAGGGCATAAGTATCTTTCTTATTCCTAATTGTATCATACATGTCTCTAGTGAATATCTTTTGATCTCATCTTTCCCTAAAAAGATTCAATTTCATTCTAAAAAATCCCTCATGTATTAATGATTAAACTAACTTCTCTAGGGTGCAATAAGAATGGAAAAAGTGATATTTAGCATAAATTTTATAGAACAGTTTCTTGAAACATCAGGAAAGCTATAAAAGAACATTGCTTATGAAATAATCTATGTGTCATTGTTCTACTTAAAAGCTCACATGGGGATTTTTAAATAATAATATATTATTAGGTGTTCATCATACTGGATTCTCAGTAGAGATGATTACCCCTTTGTTTCCACCAGAAAGCAAATTATTCTTTCTGGTGATGAGTCTTGTGCCTTAGTTATATTTCCATGTCTGATAAAATTTTTGAATAATTTAGTTTGCAGCAGAAGTTAGGAAGAGTAGGAGTGGCTTTGGCATGACACTGCAGTCACTGACTGGGAAGCAAAGATTTCCTGACCTGCTCCACTGACAGTAGTCAAAAATGACTAACACAAACAGCTTTATAACATCTTGTGCCTTACTTCTCTATTGTCTACTATCTCTTCACCTTGTTTTTCATACTAATATTCTTGATCAATCCCTATGTTGTATTTCTTGAAAATGAAACGGCTTTGAGATTTTATTTGGCAGTGTTGCTGAAAACCACAATACCCTTCAATAAGAACTTGGAAACCAAAGGTAAGGTACAAATTCTCATGACCTGCTGTCTAATCCCTTAGCACCTGGAGTTATGTACAGTCTCCTTTACTGTTACATGGGTTTTGGCCTCATGTAGCATGTGCAGTGACAGCCACAGAGGGGAACAGGAGTAGGGCTGCAGAGTCAGAGAAACACAATTACAGAATGGCTCAGGTTGGAAGGGACCACAGTGCGTCAGATGATCCAACCTCCCCGCCCAAGCACATGTGCCCTAGAGCACATGGCACAAGGATTGTGCCCAGATGGTTCTCAAATATCTCCAGTGAGGGAGACTCCACAACATCTCTGGTTGTATGTACTCATTAACCACTCTCCATTTACCACAGAAGAAATGACATGGCAAACCTTGGATGAATGTTTGCTGAGAAGTACTCTTGGCTGTGATTTTCTCAAGAGAGCTGTTTGGCTTTGCAGTAAAGTATTCACTGAACCAGAGAAAAATGAAGAAAAAAAAATTTAAACATTAATTCAAGCAGACTTTGGAGTCCAGTTTTTCTCCTTCCCAGGTGAATTCCCTCAGGATCTCACTCCTTCTTACATTCTCTTGTTTCATGAATGTTTAATTCTACTATCTGTAGCAGAGTAGCTTAAATGAGTGATAATGAGAAACCTAATTCCTGAACATATAATAACCATGTGTTTCACCCAAGATAGTAGATACAACCCAAACTTCTGAAAGTGCAGAAGATGAAAATGTAAATTTTTATAGCTAAATCTGCAGAGCAGTGAGGGAAAGGAGTAGGAAGCAGCCCTGATCAGGGTACAGGAAAGTAAAAAGCAGAGATAGCCACTTTGGGATGATAGTAGATGGAGCATAGAGCACCAGTTTCCTCGTTTGATTTTTGGCTACAAAAGGCTTGAGAATTGCTTGTTTGGAGATCCCTCTGTGATACACTAGATGACATTTAACAGTGAAAGGAGGAGACCTTTACTCTTCCATCCCAAGCAATCCTGAAGTTACTTGCTGTACTTTCTGCCCTTGGATCTATTGGATGCAGTGAGGCTGCCTATAGGAAACACAACAGAGAAGACATATGTCCTGTCTGAATTCTGACTAGTCTTAGACATGAGACAGATGTCTAGCAGAAGGTGAAATACACCACTCCTGGTCATATCCAGAGGCTGAACTTCAAGTTTCTTATTTGCAAAATCTAAGTGTCTTTAGTACTTTAATGCCTTAGAAATTGGGAAATAACTGAAAAGTGATTTAGATGGTTTTGAACGGAGTGTTTACTTCCAAATTTTGCCATTTACATCTTTTGTGGATATAGTCTTGGAACTACATTACAATGTGTTTTCCTTTGTTTCAGTTCACGAGAACCAACATCTCTGTCTACATGCCGGTAAATTATGTTCAAGAGGAGTACCAAATGTTGACTGCTTTGAAATGCCCTGCTCATGAGTTATTTTGATAAGTAGCATTTAATTAAATCATTTTTAAGGCAAAAGACTGCTGAAAAATAGAAACATATCTGGCTTGTTATATAAATATTTTGTTACTATATTTATATGGTAGAAAACTCTGAAACTTGAAAATCTTTCAAAAAATATTGTTGGTATACCAAAAAGGGACATTTTACTTGCTTTGACACAGTTGTGTTCTGACATGTGCTGATCATACTGAATATCATTAGCAACCATAATATTTTGCATAGCTTTGATAAGAGAGACATCATTACTCCATAAAAAAAATTTCTTTTTTTTCCCCTCAAAATGCTTCTGTCATAAAGTTAAAGTGATACAAAAGTTTCTTATCAACTTGAGATCCTGTTGGCAACAATTTTCACTCACAAAAATTTAGAAACAGAATAATGTGAAATAATTTGCTAAAATCTCTTTTTCCTTCTAGGTCTGCCTCTCAAAGCCTACTTTGGGAAAAGGGCCAGTAAGGAACTGAAGCACATCTGATCCTTGTTTTGCCTAAAAGAAAAAGCAGTAGAGGTTTTGGAACATCAGAACATACAATTTTAAGTTGCTTGGTGAAAGTGAGGCTCTCTCATGTTTAAACGTGGCTTAAGGGAATTTGGTTGTACTCTGGATAACTGAAACTGATGCTTCCGAAATTTCTCACACCTCCGCAAGAGGAGAAACCACTGAGTAACGAAACCATTCACATAAACTATGTTATGGCCTCTCTAATTTAGAGGTAGAACTTGAAGCTGGGTCTCCCACAGACTGAAGGAGTGGCCTTGCCGCTAGTTAATGAAACATTTCATTTTGCATATATGAAACAACCAGTCATGAAAGTGGAGAATCCAATTATCAGTTTTAATTTGTAGAAAATGCAGATAGAACAAATGACTAAATGTAGGAGCTGTTGAGAGTCCAAACACTTTCACAGCTATGTGCTGAGCAGCTACAGTCCCTATAGGGCTGCTACAGGCATGATGCATTCTAGTTAGACTAGTTGTCATCAGCTATCTCATCCCAGAAGTGAGTAACTTCAAAAAAATTTTGGCTTCAGTCTATCAGCATCTTTCAACAAATGTTATTTCACAAGAAAATTCCTGGATCAATTTTAATTATGACAGGTTAAGTCTGCTAATGTGTGGTACTTGTTTTGTTGTCTAAGTGAAAGAAGTCAGAATGTCTGGTAGATTCAAATTCTGTCCTGATTATCTGTAGGATAAGTTACAGGATGCGTATGCAAGTTTGGACAAAGTTACATGACAGGCCAAGACAAAAAAGGAAGGGAGGAAAGGTGGGAGGGAGGGAGGAAGGAAGGGGTTTTCTTCCAGGGAGGAAGAGGACACAGCCAAAGACTAATGATATTTTTGTGCATTCTCCCTGCAGCAAAATAGGAGGCTCCTAGAAAGAGGGATAGAAAGAGGTTAATAAGAAGAAGTTATTTCAGATGACAATTCAGAAACTCTCAGATGTTCTGAATTGCCCCTCTGGAACATCTCATCTCTTTCCATTAACTAAAGAAAGAATGTAGCATGACTTCTCTGGAACTAACCTCTGCATACAGTCACTCAGCACTACTGTGCAAAGCAGTAATGCATAGATTTGTACACAGTGTTCTGGAACCCATCATGCATTTAGAATGATCCAAGTTTCTATAGGAAAAGGACGGGATTGACTTTATATTCAATTTCTAGGCAAAAAAAAACCCAGAAAAAACCCAAACTATTTTACAGAAATAATTGACCCTTCTTCAGACTATACTGCCCTTCCAAAAGATAAAGAGTTTTGTTTAAAGATTGCCAAAACTGCAAGTGCAGTCTTAACCTGCTATAGAATCCCATGTGGGAACCATGCACACTTTTTTAGCCTTTCTGTTGGAATTTGGTAGGGCCAACTTACAAGAAGCTGGTGGGCTGGTGTGGGAAGCTGGAAGACAAATGTCTCTCTCTGGCAACAGTGCTCCTTCTGGGGTGTGCTCATGGCTGGTGAAGTGAAGATATGGATGCCTTGGCTCAGTATTTTCACCTATTGACCCAGCAAAAGGACACTTAGATTAATCAAAAAAATGTGCTAATGGAAATATAGCATCCTCGATAGCACCGCAAAACTTAACATCCATTCTTAGTCACATTGCAGGGATGAAGTCGATATCATTGATACACTGCCGCTCCTCTCAGCTCAGGAAGAATACTCATTCGGAAGCCTGGTGTGTCTACGTAGCAGAGTCTGAGAAGACTAAATTGTATTCCTACGGAATACAACCCAGCAGACAAATCTCATCCAGTTGCTTAAGATGGAAGCCCAGCAGCGTACCTGATGTACCAATACAGCAGCATTGATGGCCCACAGGGCGGCCCATAGCACCATGGAGAGCTAGAAGTGGCAGTGCAAGCAAGAACTGAGCTCAGCTGAACGGTGGCGTGACCCCTGCTCAGCTCACCTTGCTGCCAGGGGGGTTGTTTATCACTGGTTTCCATTATTTTGGTCTGGGGCCAGGAAACATTAGCTGTGGGAGCTCCCCCAGCATATTGGCTTTGTTCCCAAATACCATGTGGTGTGGCACATGGAAACAGTCACCATAATGCCCTTCTGTGGGGAAACTACGGGGATGTGACCTGCAGGGAGTGTCCGCCATCTTATTTTTTTCCTGGTGGTGAATGCCTTTTTGTCGGTAAAATACCTTCTCTTTTGTATACTTCTGCTATTAACGTTGCTGTTGTTATTGTGCATGTTATTCCGTTGCTTTGTGCTTTTAGTGAATTGTTATCTCAACCCATAGTCTCTCCTTTTTTGTCCCTCCCTTACCAGAGTGGCGAGGGAAGGGGAGTGGCTTACTTGGTGTTTAATTTCCTGTTGGTGTTAAAACCAGCACAGTGAATTCTTGAGAACTACCCTTATCAGCACTCAAAATAGCAGGAAGCCTTCAGGCATTCTGAAGGCACTCTTTCAATATATTATGGAAGCCCTGAGTGCAGACATTTCTGAGAAATAAAGGGAATAATGGTTTTCTTAGTTGTAGACTCCAGGCTGTTCGATTAAAATGTTCTTATATTTGTGTCATTGTTCATTGGGCCACACTCTCATCAGGTGTATAGCAGCTATATGCCTTTAAAATCAGTGGAACAGTGCCAAGCAATACATATAAAGGATCAGGCCTATCCCTTTGTAATTACCTTCATGAAATTAATTTGTTAAAAAAAAGTACGTTTGGATTCTGAGAATTGTCTGCTATATTTCACAGAAATATAACCACTTATCTTGTCTGGTATTAGTCTGATTCATTGTCTCATTAAGAGAGTGTACCAAAGGAATACCCAAACATAAGGCAGTTTGGCTCTTCTCTCTCACCTAAAGGTGTGTTCTTCCTTCCAGCTGCTTCTCACATTCATCCCTGTCCCATCAAGTTTATTTTCCATCTTGTAAAATGTGTACCTTTACTATTATATTTTTAAATTACCCAGTGTATTGACAGACCATTTCAGGATGGTTATATTTCAAGAAGTATCAAAATCATGAGGCTGATCTACTAAAGGCCATAGATGTCCAAATCCCAAGTTACCATCTGAAATACTCAGCAACAACCCAAACATGAAAGTAGATAAAGAGATGATCTTGCTCCCATTTTGACTTGACAATTTTCTGTGTGTATTTAAGGAATTGTTTTGTGAGCATACTGCATTGTCTTTATCTAGGAAACTGAGTGGATAACTCCTGGCACAGGTTTTCAAAACTTGGTTAGAAGGAATACAGAGAGGGACAACCTAGTAGTGTTGCTAATGTGCTTCACTAAAAGTCAATTGTTCTCAAAATGAGTTTATTGATTACCCCACACCCCATCCCCCCCGCCCCAGATATATCATGGTAGGAAAGAGTTTGCTTCTGATGTGATTAAAGTACTTAGAGAGGAAGCAAGAAGTCAAAATTTAATTATTTCTCCTACTTGAGAGAAATTGTTCACTCAGTTTTCAGGAAAATCATTTTCCTCTACTCTGTAAGTAGTCACAGGTCTATGCTTAAAAAAAAAACATCTGCCAGGGAATTTAAATAAATATTTCTGGTTTTCCTCAAAGAGTTTTCTTTCTAGGTGAATAGTATAAACTAGAAGGAGATAATCATCAATATTTCTAGTCAAAGTTTTAACTCTTACATTTCTAACTAACTACAGAGTAATCAGACAAGATTATTAACCAGATATTCACTCTAATCAGATTAAATCTTCTGCTATTATCTTCTTTACTCTAAGAAGCCCATTAAAAAAATGAAGTAACAACATTATATATTTTTGATTGGTACCTAACAGCATTGGAAATATAGGCAAATCCTTTGCCTTCTAGCTCAGCTAATCAGGTCCTGTAAAGCCTCAAAAGACAACATTTTACCATATAGTGTGAGTATTCTATCATTTTGGATAGCTTTTGTAAATATTAGTTGCACAACTGCTACTTCCCATTATAACTAGTCTTTCTCAACAGAACATCTGATAGTTGCCTTATGTATTGTTCTCGATGTGACCTGAGAAACTCCAGCTGTAAATTATCCATAAGATTATTTGCATACTCAGCCTACTGGGAAATAAAATACTATATGATATTTTAAAGACTCAGATGCTCTATACAGTAGCACAGTAGATGATCTTTTTCTCTAACACATTTTGTTAAAGAACATACTTTAATGATGTTTTAGAAGATTAGCCATATTCATTTAGAGCTAAGCTTATTACTAAGTCAATCTTTTAAATCCTGGCTTCCATGCATCTGATAACAACACAGACATAGCCCTTCAGTGTAAATAGTGCTCCTGTTTAAACATATCGATGTGCTGAAAGACATGTAGGTCTTTTGTCTTCTCTTCCCAATGTCTTACCCTATTAAAAGTATATGGATTGATCTAATCTATAAATAATTTATATAACCTTCAAATTAAAACAACAGAGTCATTCTTTTTACCTCCATTGGCTTCAATACTTAGACATAAAACACTAGATTGCATACAGAATTTGTATGCAGCTTTTTGTAATGTATTATTCAAGAAGTCTGCCATTAGCTACAGTATATATTGCAGTACCAGCTGCTGTTGCAACATAAATAGAGAACTGCCACTTCTCCACTCTGTGATCAGGAGTATATGCTGGATTAGTTTATGTAGTGAAGAAAGCATGTGGCAACTAGCTTTGCTCAGGTCTCTTCTAGTGGGGCTCTTTTAAACTCAGAATTTAACTATGTGATAGGCTCCTCAGCTGAAGTGCAAGGCCTTGATTTCTCCTGTGTATCACAGACCTGCAGATCCAACTGTCTGACTCATGTAAATGGCAGAGTAGCTGTGAATGTGAGAGAGAGAGAGAGAGACACACTACCAGACTGAGATTGGTACCATAGCATGAAGGTTGTCACATTAATAAGCAGCAAAAGTAGGAAGGCAGCAGGCTTCTTAACTCTTGACATTAATATCAGATTTATATATCCCCTTTCACAAAACCAGCCAAACACAAGAGGCTTGTGCTACACTGATTTGTACCATGGCAGCATGGTCATGCTAAAGTATAAACTCATTGATCATTTCCACTTTGTAGGCTTTTGCAATATGCTGGGGGCTAAAACATCACTAAGTGTTAAGTATTAGGACCACTTACCTATTCTGCCCTCCAAATTATTTTTAGGAATGGTTTGGAAGATGGATACACAGTTTTGAATGATCCCACTTAAATCTAACAGCACTCATCGCAAACGGACACATTGCTTGTTCTGAATCTTCAAGGAGGCATATATGTTCCTTTCCCTGGAAGAGGAAGTACCTATGGCTGAAAGATTCTTTACGGCTGTTTACATCTCTGATCAGATGATGAGCAGTGTTATATGAGGGTAGGACATCAGTGGTGAATGAAGGTGGAAACACTTTTGCAGCAAGATCAAAGATGGGAACAACTACTTGGAGGTGAGAGAGAGCAGAGAGAGAGGAAAGACAGAGAAGAAACTCTTCTGTCTCAAAGAGGACAGGGTCAAGTATGCCTGTGGCAGAAGACCTGAGGGTAAAAGGTCCATAGAAATGACATCTGTGGAAATACATTTATACTCCACAGAAGTTTGGAATGATAAAGAAAATCCTTTCCATTGCAAAGAAGAAGGGAGGATGTTGCTATCGTGCAGCCTGCATTGGACAGATGGGTTGACTTCCCATCACAGGACCCTGCCCCCGAAGGCAGACAAAAGGCAGAATCTACAGCATAGCAACACATCCCTTGCATGTCACTCACACCACGTCTGCTTTCTTATCACAGAAGCTTCAAGTCCTGTAACAGGCCAGCGTGGTTTGAGATTCCCTCCAGCTGTTTTGTTATTTGTTAGTTTGATTTTGTTCCTCCCCTGAGATGTCTTTATTGGTTTATTATCATGTATCTTCCTTTCATGATTGGTTAATTCTGTTATCTCTACCTCATGATGTAATACCTTAAAACTGACTGCCAGAGAGCAAACCGGGGTCTCTCTGTTCAGCTCTCCTTCAAGTAACTGCCTCCCTGTCCCCCCGAGGGCAGGAGAAAATAAACTTGGAATGCAGCTAACAGAGTTTCCAACTCTTTCCTCTTTGCCTTCGCTGCTGGCTTGATAAACAGCAAGAACTACTTGCTGTAAGAATGGCTTTGGGCTGAACTGGGAAACTGAGGCACGCAAACCTCAGTTACCATCAATCCTTCAGTTGCTAGTTCATGAGGGCATCGGACCTCGTTTACCTGCGAGCCAGGCTGGAAACAAGCCTGGCGAGCAGGAGGAGACAAGACGGGAACATAAAAGTTCTGGCTTTGATGTGGAAAAGGGCAATGGGCATTGGCCTCATATTATTATGACACCAAACTGACCGGAACATCCACCAGCCTGAGTAGGACCATCATCTGATAACATAAAGATGCCTGTTTTCAAAGACATATAACTTGGCATTTTGTTATGGCAGCAGCATTTCTTATGACCGAGGCAGGATAAAAACATGCCACAGACATGGTGAAAAAGTAAGAGTCTTATCTCACATTTTCGAAGGGCACCAGAGCTGGAAGTTAGAAGCATTTATGACTCCATAGCTTCCAAATATTTGGCAATCCAGCCAGACCAGAGAAGTTCTTCTCCCTACAGATAACATACAGGAGGCATTCTTACAGTTTCCCTAAAGGAGAACTCCATAAATGTGCATGGCCGTGTTGGTCTTGGCATTCGGTCAGAACAGTAGTCATGCTGCCAGAGGCTTCCTGACCTAAAGAAATAGCTTTTGTGACTGGCAGGAAGAGACAAGGGAGTGTTTGGGAATTGTGCCCGGCAGGATACATCCACAGGACAGTAAAGATCCAACAATTTTTTCTATCCTTTCCCATGGACAATTTTTATTGATGGCTGCCATAGACACTCCAATTCCAACAGAGAAGAAACAAGTCTTATTTTTATTAACTGCTCTTTGGCCCTGAGTTACTGCTGTAGATGAGACTTTATTCCTTAGCTGCCTTGAAAGGCCAAGCAGTAGCATTGCCTTTACATGTATTCTATGACCTCCTCTGAAAAATCTCCCTACACCATAGCCTGAAGAGGGCCTCTGGGAACACAAATCTCAAAGGTTTTGAGAGAGTCCAGATGGCCTCAGTAGGAAAGAGTAGTTTTCACTGATGTATTCTCATTGCACTGTGACTAATGTGTGCTGGACAGTAGGAAGGACTGGCCAAGATGTAAATATTCTCTGTTGTTTTCTATTAGTTTTCCGAGAGGGCAGTCAGTCCTCGAAGTTGAAGTCAAGTATGGGCTGGTTTTCAGGGCCAACACAGTTTGTACTTGCCAAAAGAAAACTATTTTCATATTTGACAATGAAATATTTCTGCACTTCAAAACAGTGTGTCTGTTCTCTTGATTTCTAGAGAGAACTTTTAGCTGTCTGCCTTCCACCTCTCCTCCCCACTTTTGGTGGAGTGCAAAAGCCCTGCACCTTGATCTAAGCAAGGAGAATCTCTGCTCCAGCTGGGGAGCATTCCATGTGACCCTCAAGTCATGTACTTGAGAATAAATGCAGAGTAGAGATAATGTGAGGCTGGGCAGTGAGCACCCCCACAAGCCTTGAGTACCCTGGCAACTAGGCAGTAAAAAATTCGGAAGAAAGTAGATGGGTGGCTGTATTTTAGTCACTTACTTACAACCAAGAGTTGGTTTTTTTTTAATAGAAGAGAACAGGCAAGACCTGCGTGAACTGAGCAACCTTTAGAAATTGTAATGGCAACAGAGGGAAAGCCTCCATAGGCAAATGAGACAGAGCAGGGAAAGGAAAAACTGTCAGAATGAGAACTCAGAGTTGTCTTGGAGAAGTATGGAGGATTATGGGGTGTGCATGGTGCACATTCAAGCAGGAAGCTCTGGGATGAGTGTTGGATCCTACCATACTCATGGAAGCCCCAAGAAGTGTGGTGTGTATAAGTCCATCAAAGGCTGGAGGGAGCTTGCAAGTCTGATAAATTGCAAGGAAGGAGCAGGAGTAGATGATGGTGGTCAAACGGAGCAGCTCAGCTGTGGACATGTTTGGCGAGCACACAGGTAATTTTGCACTGTAGGTTAAGTGCAAAACCTTATTTCAATTTTCTTTTTCTTGGTATACTTTTGGATGCTCCACAAAAAGTAACTAAATATGTCTCATGAACGTTAAAGTGAAGGAGGGTGGATATTTGCTTCAGAGCTATCTAGTTATCTGTATCTAGGAATTTTTTATATTGTATGGGATTAATAGCAAGGATATTATAAAAATTTTACGTTGTATTTGGTAACCAAGTTTAAAATTGGAAGATGTTATTTTTTGCAAATCTTTATTTAAATATATTTATTTAATTGAGTCTTAAAAAAAGTACTTTACTTTCATGACACTTGTGACATCTGTTTTTTCAGCCACAGCACTTTGCAAGTCTTTTTAAAAAAGTTGTGTTTGGGAGAAACTTCTTCAGATTAAGGATGGAGGTCTTTGGGGTATGATTATTTAATTGCTGGACAGCTGTTCTGTGCCAGTCTCTGCTTGTGTCTCCTGTCTGATCAAAATCAAATTTAAAAAAACCCAACCCAGATCCATACATGCAGGTATGTCCTATTTCTACTAGCTCTTTAAATAAATTTTGAAAGCACTGTTTTTGTCTCAGAATCAAAGGGCATTATGTTTACTGGACAGCAGAGATGATAACTAGGCCTGTTGTCACTGAAGAGCATTCCCAGAGTGGCTCAGAAAGCAGCTTCCTAGAATTATTATATTATCTTGTGCATATATCTGCAAAATTAGAAGCAATAAGTTGTTTGTGATTGTGATAATTCCACTTACAATAACTGGAGCTTTCTTCAGCCACATATAATGGAAGCAAAATATATGGGGTTTATTTTATTAATTCTATTTATAGCAAAAAAAATATGGGATCGGAAAGTATGTAATGATGAAGGAAAATTGAAATTAAATACAATGCAAGTATCATTAGTGGCACCTCACTGACAGACTAACGTGCATTGCTAGACTAATGCTGCATTCAATAATATTCATGTTCATCACAAAAAAACGGAGGTGTAATTCGTGAAAGAAATTATCTTTTGGTAGAAATCAAATTATATTGGCACCTCAGTGAAAAGTCTCTTTTGTTCTCAGACATCTGCATTAACATCCTTAAAATCGGCTTGTTCAGCTTACAAGGCAGCATGCTCTTACTACTGCTCTTCGATCCTTTAGTGAAATGCACTGGGGACCTGAATGTTGTCAGCCTGGACCAGGACCTGCTTTTAAGCTCTCCATGTAAGTAAGAATGGAATGCTCTGAGGTGAGGCACCACACTTAAATCGGCTTTTATCTCAAACTGGGCTACGTAAGAACAAACAAAAGAAGTATTTATTTACCAAATATAAATACATGACACATGTTTCTCAAACATTCAGAAATAAAAGGAAGTAATGTATATCTACATAGCACTTTAGCTTTCAAGGTCCATTTCAGCCTTCAGATGTCAGCTAGGAAGACGAAAGATGCTTCACAGCCTTCATGTCTGAAGTCTGTTTTGCAAACAACCTGACTTTGTCTGATTACATTTGTGGAAGAAAATCCTGGATTTGCTGTTCTTACTTCACAAATACCATAATTCTCCTGATGAAGTTTAACAGAATTAAAGTTTACTCTGCAAGAATTTTGGGCAAAGTTTCAGCTTTGCTGCCATCAGAGAAGTGTCTGCTTAATCTAACCTGGAAAAGTTAATGTTTCTTGGGTGTGATCCAGGACTAGCCTTGTTTTTCCATAGAGCAAATGAAAGATTATTTTCAAGGTGAGCTGAGCAAGTAGCTAAGTCATTCATTGTAGGGCAAAGGCATTTCCTGTTTCCTAAGTCAATGAATGGTATCCCTTCACATTGACCCTGTTATTTTCTAGAAATAGCATTTTCACAACATTGTTGCAAATAAAGTATGTTGATTACACCTCTAGATTTTCACAGTAAAAAGCATTAACCTAGTTTAGACTATGAAATGTGAAAAAGACGTGAAAAAGAAAGGATCATATCATACAGGGAGGTAATATTTGTAAACATTCTGGTTATGCAAAAAAATATAACAGAATTTGTTTAACTTAAAAGTATCAGCTTGGGTTAGAACCCTTTCTGCCTTCACAAACAATCGATCTCCACATTCATCACAGTGTGTCTCAATACTTGGCTACAACCCTGAGTTTAGCAGCTTATGCATAAATATATTCCACAGAAATGAGACATGGCAACCTATGCAAAACTTGCATCTTCTTTTCCATCTGCTTTTCTTCTATTTCGTGTCTTTTTCCCTTCCTTACAAGGGCCTAGCAGATTCTGCAGAACTTCAGGAAGAAAGCAATTTGCATACACAAGTGCAAACAGAATGACACTGGAGAGCAAGAGAGCGGCTCTCTTAGTTAAAAGCTGAGAAAATCTGTGATCTGAGGGGATTACTCAGAACATCTTAGGAGGCTGTAAAAACCTTACCCTGATAAAAGTTACTTTGAATATATCATCTAACCTTCTTGTGTGAAAAAATGTTTTCCTCTCCCGTTCTCCTGCTGAATTCTGGCAAGCTCCTTATAGCACCTAAAGCCACTAGGATTTCTGCAGCTTCAGGAGGCAATCTACAGAATCCCAAGAAATCTACATTAGCATCTCTGGAGTTTGGCTAGGTTTTGTGTTCCTTGTAGACTGCTCTGGGGATTGTATACACTTCATGCCAGTGTGTTGATGGATGTTTTGTGATGCTATATAAATATTTTCTTACTTTTCTGTTATTTTAAACATTACAGGTGGAGAGTAGGTATTTAATGTCTCAGCTAGGGTGATTGTGACAGACTTTATCAGAAAGGCCAAGTTAAAATGACTGCTTACATTTTAAAATTCACTTCCATTTAGGACACCAGAAAAATGCTGAGAATGCCACATCTCCTTATTCTTTGTTTATATACTTTGTGGCTGTGCCACTTTCTCTAAATATTTCCTTATGAAAACATATGGACGTATTCAGAGAAATATATATGACACTACAGGACACATCTTTGTTTTAGCTCATTTGCTGTAGGGTGCCTGGTGTAGTAATTTTCAATTTTGAAAAGGCACTACCTTCTATTTCTGTAGGGCCACAAGAATGGGATTTTATAAAGAGCTATTCCCAAGGGCAGGCCTGTGGGAAAAGTTGTAATAAACTGCCTCCCACCATTGTATTGTCCAGCAGACAAAAAATAAACAAATACATGTCTTCCTTTCTTTTTAAAGAAACATGTGCCATTGCAATTTTTTTTTAAATGTCCATGTAATGTGAATAATGGACATAAATAAAAACTATCCAGATCTAATCACAGACAGTTGCAGGATCACCAAAAACGAGACTGGTGTCTCCAAAGAAAATCGATACAACACTCTCCCAATTCATTGTGAAAAGGTCAACAATCTTAATTCCTTTAAAAATCTTTTTGAGTGGCCTTCTAGTACTTCTTTTACTATCGCTCTTCTTTAATAAAGCAGTTCTAATTCAAGTTGACCACTTAATAGCACATCATTCAAAGCTAATGACATATTACCTCATTTACTAGAAAATCATGCAGAAGAAGAAAGAGAAAAAACACTGAATTTTTTTCCACAGGCTACATTTTTTATATCTTGTTTTATTCATATTTTTACATTATTGTATAAAAACACCACTAGAGCCTGAACAGCTACAAAACCTAGAAACACTTAAAGCTGCTTCTTGAGAAGGATTACCTGCATGAGGAGAATTGCCAAAAGGCATTGAACCCATAGGCTATGTTGGGAAAGACAACAACAGAAAACATGGCTCAAAGAGAGGTAAGGATGATCCCCTCAGCCCAAACACTATTTCATTTTTGTGGGGAAAGCACAGACTGGGATATTTAGAGGATTTCAGGCACCTGGACACACCAGCTTCATGCAAGAATTGAGAAAGAAATCTACTCCAGGACTATGATTTAGGGACCCACGGTGTGAACAATGCCAAGATTTTCCTGAAAACCAGCAGGCTTGGGAGCCCTTGGCTCAGCCACAGAAGCCCTCTGGAGGTACTGAGCCAGGATGTGGTATCATACCCTTTTGGACCAAATTCTCTTGAGTGGCTTTTGCTCCCTTACTAGGTAGTAAAAGCATAGCTAAATAAGACAAAACTAAGTCTACCCAATAATTATTCATTGAAAAGAATTTTTCTATTTAAAGGGAAAACTATTTTTTTGTATTTTCTTTGGGCAATCTCAGAAGATTACCCTTTATGAAAAGTTCCCTGAAGCAAAGCAAACAGGGCCTGTCTGCAAACTTTGTTTTTGATATAAAAATATAATCCTAAAAATAGAAACATAAACAGGAACTGTGACAGATGATGCAGACTGTGTTACATGCTGCCAGGTTTTGGTAGGTGAGCAACAGGTTCACAAATCCTCTTTGGAATTTGGAAAAGACAAGTGTGCCTCCAGCTCAGAGCAAGCAGACAGCTATCTGAGAAGACAAGCTGCCACTGACTTCACTCTGCTTTTTCCTCAGGCCTCATCTTCTTTAGCACATAATAAACTTGGTAATTATTTCCTAAATTCTTGTTTGGAACAAACTTGTCAGTTCTCCCTCTGTGATGGAGCTCAGGAAGTGCTTTGGTGAAGTAATGATTTTCTCTGGACAAGGTCTGAGTCTCCTTGTTCTGTCCTGCCTTTAACACTGCCTCAGCAGGTTGAGAGTCCTCAGCTAACTCTCCTCACCTTTACTCCATATCTCAGTTAATGGAACGTCTACCATGACCATCCTACCATCCTGTTGGGCTCTTCAACAATCTCCGTTTGGTGCTTTCAACAGCACAATCACGAAAAAATAATACAGCTCTCAGCTGGATGCCACATCAGCATGCACAACCCCCATACTCAGCATGCATACAGCTTGCGTGCTTCAAAGAGCATCACCATCTGCAGTCAGAATGTGGCCCTTCCTCAGCGACTTGGCCTGGGCTTCAGGGAGTGCTCCCAGGAGATATTGTCACTGGCAGTGCAGATGAGGCTACAGTCCAGTACTGTGTGCTTTCAGTGAAAACTACTGCTAAAAAGCTGGGTGCTGTTTCATGGGCAGCTTCGGAGTTCTGGTGTATGGTATGTGTTGGGGCTAGATAAAGGCATGAGAGAGACAATTTTATTCAGTGAAAAGCATCATGGAAGCGAAGGTGAATAGATTCATTTAATACTTCCTTCCCAGGCATTAATGAAATGGATTTGGGCCAGCCTGTTCTCTCTCTTTTTCTCTCATTTTCAGTTTCACTGGTGTGACATTTAATCATATAAAGATTCTAGGGATATTTATTTCTTAGATGTAGCTCAATGTGTATGTGAATACTTGATGAGAGTTCTGAGTTTTCACAAGATTATGAGGAAATTATTTCCATCTGGCATCCTCAAAATAATAGTAATAACATACTTTAACAGGAAGTACATTTTGCTTTTGAAATGCAGAATTACTCAAGCAATGACTGAAATGCTGCTAACTTCATAGGCTGTGTTCATATCAGATGGTGCTTCTCTAAGTTTCAGTGCTGTTTCATGTAGTGAAAGCTGATGTCAGTTTTGATTAGTGTGATGTGGTGATTTTTAGGATTCAGGTAAGACCCTGCAAAACTTAAGAGCTTCCACACAACCCTTATACTCCTATAAAAATGATCTGATCTGGCTTGTTAGCAGGTAATGCTTGAATAAAAAGAAAAAGCTGCTTCTATTTGAGGTCGAGTTATTTTTAGCCTGCCTTCCCTCGAATCTAAGTTTATGCAGCTTCATTCACACAAGAGTTTTTATAGATTTTTCTGAGGGGGGATGGGAAAGGCAGGGTGGGAACAGTGTAGTAGTAACTCCCTAGTTATTTGTGGGCTTTCTGACTAAGATATTTATACTCTCTATCTGTAGTGATTCCTCCACTTCAGCCCATTATGGATTCACATAACAATTTTGTTCATTTAAAAATGATCTGATTATGAAAACTGGCAAAGTTGCAGTTTTATAAATAAAAATACTTTTATTATGTTGATATACCCAAATCCTTGAGTTGAGCAAGGGAAAAAGGAGTTAACAAGCTAAACATATCTGAAGTGGCTACTGTTGGCTGTTCCTCACAGTATTTCAGAAATATTCCATATGGAAGGAAGCAGATTTGATAAGGCTCTTCAAGAGGGAATCAAAAAATAAGAGGATGAAAAAAAAGACAGAGAATCTTCTGTCATAATTAGAAGCATTTGGTCCCTCAGTTTTGACAAGTTTGCCAAGAGAAAAAGTAAGTTTCCTAGGAAGTGATGGTAGGGAGGAAAGAGAGATGACAGTAATACTATCAGTCTGAGATACTAGAATAAAAAAAATAAAAAATGTGAAATCAGTCTTTGACACTAAGATTTTTGAAGAATAAATACTATTGTGTGTGTTTGAGGTCTTTTTGCCTTTTTCATGTTTTTAGGGTTTCTTTTAAATTTATTTTGTAGTGTTTCTCCAATGAGATGATACAGATTTAACATTTGTATATGGAGTTTGTAAATAGTGGAGTAATTCCATATGTAAACAGTCTCCTACAGACAATTGTCATTATTGCATTAATGCCATATCCTAATTAAATTTAAATTCCATTGTAAAACAGTTTGGTTTGATTTTGAACAGAAAGCTGTGTCATGGCCTCAGTTAATGGTTCTGGGCACTTCTCTTTCATCTGGCCTGTCATGGTTCTTTTCCTTTATGTTTTTCCCCACTGACCTATTTCTGTCAGATACCTCTTGCAATCCACAGAAAGTGTTGCAAAATCCTACACTCAGACTTTACATTTGCATCCCCCTAGGCTGGAGCTGCATGCCTGCAACCATCTGAGTTGATCTTGCAGCCTGCCAGAGCAGATGGAAGTCAGTTCCTGCCTCACCAGGTCCTCCTCCTCATTCCCAGCTCCTTGCACCCAGTCTTATCTGGGAAGGGCCCTTGTGCTGGGTCCTCCTCACACCCTTCCCTTACTGACCCAGCTGCTCCTTTGTGAGAGGAGGCAAAGCTCTGTGGGAACTAGAAAGAGTTAAGTGGAAGCACATAATAGAGATGTGGTGTGTTGAATAGTTTGGTGGGGATGAGCAAAGGAGGAGGGCAAGGGGAGAACTGGACACATGCAGGACATGTGTCTTTAGGGCCAGTAGGAGAATAAAATGAGGGCTGGGCACACCACCATGGAGGACAGGACAGAGTATGGTCATTGAAGGCCTGCCAGAAATTCTATGAGAGTCTTCTGGTATTGTTTGTGGAAGGAGCAATGCTGGGAGCTTGGGGCACACTGTGATGCTGCCGGGTATCCCCACCACCCAAGAGCTGTGCTGGCTCTCTTCTACCCACCTCTATAACCTGCTTGCTGTGCAAAGTTTCATTTGCTCCCAGCTTTCACTGAGATAAGGGAAAGCCTGAACATTAGCTGAATGGATATTTCTCTCTTTCTGTTTGAAGTATGCTAACTGCTAAGCTGCCCTGAAATGTACTTTTGATCCTGTAAGCTTAGTGAAGGCAGAAGATAGGGCAGGATTATAGAAAGGTCTTGATTTTCTCTTGATACTTGGGTGTTACCTCACTAAGTAGATTGCCAATTTGTAGATTCCCTAGTCTACAGCTTATCTCACTCATAAATGTACTGCTGTTTCAGAGCTTGCCCTACCTCAGTGCTTGTTGTGACTTCTAGTGATAGGTGATCATTACATATTTTTTATTTCAATCAAAAAACAACTTTTTGCCTGAGAAGTTTAAAACTTCAAGGGACAAATTAATTACATGGTTATAAATACATTAAAGTGCGAATAGATGGAGTTAAGGTACGCAGCTCCAAGTCTCTAAGGTGGGCTTTATGTCAGGGTCTGCTTTTCAGAAGTTATGGAGAAGAACGCTATGTACGGTCTTCAATGGTTGTTTCTGACGCTCAGTAACTAAGTGAAGTTCTAAGTATCTAAAGAATGGGTCTTGTGATCAAGTTTGGCAGTTCATTTGTGGCAAACACCTTTTAACCCAGATATTGTAATTTCTGGTGTATCCACAGAAAAATTGTATCTATAAATGTGCTCCTATTTCACTTCAGTACAAAATAAAATAGGTTAATTAAATCTTTTGCACATGAAAGTTTTGCCAAAATTTTGAGGTTAATGTTTTTAAAATATATTGACATTATTAAAACTCTAAATAGAATCCTGCTACTTTTTTTTTTTCAATTAGGATGAAAAGTTTATTACATGAAACAGCTATGTTTTTAGCAAAATTTTTAATCACAATATAATCACAAGTGTCTTGCTTGCATAACTAGAGAACTAAAAATACCAACAAGACAGTATTTTTCTTGCTCAGAAATACTCAGGTATGATACCTGAGCAACCTTTTTTGCTGAAAAACTTTGGCTTCCTTCCTTCTTCCTAGCATCATGTTTTAAGTCCATCTGCCTTTGCCCTCTCAGAAAGCCACAGCTGGTGTTGATACTGTCAATCCTACACTGGATCCTAGATTAGATTTGGAAAAAGCTCATGATGAAGTGCTTGAACAGTACCTCTTTTCATCTGCATCTTATTTTATTCTGGGCTTGTTATGGAGACATGATGGAATACAAAACTAAATGGAGACTTATGAAAATCCTCATTGAGTGTTAGTATCTACCATCTCAGTACTCTGGCATTTCCTTCCAAATTAGTTGTTGTTTTAATATTCAAAAGAGATTAATTGTTCTTCTGTTGAGCCCGATGACGTGTTGCTGGGAAAGTTACTGGCTGTATGAGTTGTTCCTTTTGGTTCAAGAACTCAAGTCATATTGCAGCTATTTGCCCCGTTCTGCAAAACAAGATGTTGTAAATAAACATAGACTTAGAAATACTACTCTGAATCTTGATAAGATACTAAAATTGATCAGGGTATAAACTTTGGTAAGAGCTCTTCCATGGTGGTTGTCTTAGAGTCTGTTTGTACAAAAAAACTTTATATAAAGTCTCTCTTTGAATATTGGTAATTCCAATAGTTTCCAGTGAAGAGGCAGAACATTCACTTGTATATGAAATATATGGAATTGCTGGTATAGAAAAGATAATTTTCTAATTATTCTAGGAAAAGTACACATCTCATATGCTACATATTTTCTCATCTTTTCTTCATTAGGGATCACTCAGCCCAGGTAATTTTAGTCTTTCTTGCTATGTGAAATCAGTAAATAATTTCGTTTAGCTCTTCCTTTTTCTTCCACGTCATCTATCATAGTATTTGTTTACAATTGTCCTGTGTGTTTGTGGTTTGTAATTTTGGCTTGGTTTTTTTTTCACTGTCCAATAACTAATAAGGAATGGAAACCGAGTTTCAAAGAGATGAAAGTCATTGAAAGCATAGTATTTAAGCAGTTTTGAAGTAAGGCCAAATATATATTTTTGCTGTAAGGATACAGAGTTAAACTTTTCTATGCTTTTGGTGCTGTCATGGGTCAGAAAGGAATGGTTTCTCCTTGGGAAAATGGGGGCAGTATCTGTAAAAAACTACAGAGTGTCCTGGCTCGGGTTTCTGATTCATTCACTTGTCATACACACAGCACAATGCAGTGTTAACTCACTCTTTTAAAAGGTTCAAAGCTTTTTTTCTTCTCAGTCTCCCTAGTTAAATGAAGAAAATTATTTTATATCTTGGTACCTATGCAAAAAAAAAAAAACAACCCTCACAGAAAACTTACTTGAGTGTAAAGCAGATTGTGCATTGGGTCTGAGTTTAACAGCTGTTCATCTGAAGGGTGAAGTATTTATGTAGTGCATCAACAAATGCCAACAAATTTCCCATTAAACTGGAGAAATGTAATCACTGAGTGTATTTCATTACCCTGCATTTAATGAAGGGCACAGGGACACATAGTGTGAGGCAGAGAGCAACAGACCCTAAAGAAAACACACAATGTGGGTATGGTACCCTTCTAAAAGTATGCTAAATGTTGGCAAGCTTTGGACCAGACAATCTCCACGCAGCCCTTCCAACCTACATTCTCATCCTATGGTTTTGGTCAGATACTGTGGTTTAAGCATAGACAAATAACCATGTACCTCTCAATTCTTCCACTTTGGGGACTCAACTCTCCCTTTTATGGCTCTACTACTGGCTCGGAGGTTTTTTATGCGTGATAACGCATGCCTGAGAAAACAGATATTCACTTGCTTCCCTGCTAATCTTTGAGCTTTTTCAATGTGCTATAGGGAAAAAATCGAGAGCAAAACAATTCACATCCCCAAGCACCCTCAGTATTTCTGCTAACAATGGAGAACTTGTCCTTTCAGCCTTGCCCAAAACCCTTTACATGAGACAGCCCTGCCTTTGCTCGCCTTCGGTTGGGACCAGCCATTGGAAGCTGGCATATGCACAAGAATGTTTCATGGGGCTGTGCATGTTCAGATGAAATATGCATGCTCCAGTGTGTTCTGTATCTGTCCTGCTCAGTCAGGAGGAGATGAGCAGCTTCCCAAACAATCTGTGCTGCAACAGGAGAAGGTCCATTTGGGGAGCTGCATTCCTGGAAAGAGAGTGAAAAATAAGGAAGTCATAAAGGCAAGTTCTGAATCAGACTACAATACTAAGCAACAGTCTCATTAATGGTGCTTTCTGCCAAACGTTGTTTCACTTGCCTTCAGAACTGTCTGCATTAATGACTACTTCCACTTGCTAGTTATTTACATAAAGTATTGTTCTCACGTCACTGCTAGCAGCTAGATAGCAGCTTCTTGCTAGGTGAGATGAAAAAGCAACAGATAGATCAAGTCGCAAATGATTTCAGAGAAAGCTGGGTTTAATGTGTTGGTAGGAAGGATGAAATATTCCTCCCACAATGTCCCCACCACGCACAAGGTCAAATACATCACCACCTTACAAGAGACCCTCACAGACAGGTGAAAGGGATGAGCCAAGGTAGCCTGTGCTTCCCATGATCTCATAATTTGATGTATTTACTTGTTTCCCAACCTTTCCTGGCAAAAACGGGTGGATCTATGGGTATGACAAAAAAAAAAAAAAAA
>VXAD01002041.1:0-15838 GCA_013399195.1 Dicrurus megarhynchus
GACATCATCAGATTCCAATGGACATGATTAACAAAATAACACCTATGTGCCCCCCAACCAGCAGGAAGGAAACACAGGCTACCTAAGCCCTATGGGTTTTTGGAGGATGCATATTCCAGATTACAGTCAGATTGTCAACCCTCTTGTCTATCATGTGACATGGAAGAAGAATGATTTCAAGTGAGGTCCTGAACATCAACAAGCTTTTGAACAAATTAAACAGGAGATTGTTCATGCAATAACCCTTGGGCCAGTCAGGACAGGACAGGGTGTAAAAACTTGCTGTACACTGCAGCCAGGAAGAATGGTCCTTCCTGCAGCCTCTGGCAAAAAGTACCTGGGTAGACTCAAGAATGACCTCTGGGGTTCTGGAGTTGGGGATACAAAGGATCTGAGGCCTTCTACACTCCAACTGAAAAGGAGATCCTGGCAGCTTATGAAGGGCTGCTTCAGAAGTGACCAGCACTAAAGTACAGCTCCTCCTGGCACCCCGACTGCCAGTGCTGGGCTGGATGTTCAGAGAAGTCCCTTCCACATATCCTGGCCCTGATGCCATGTGGAGTAAGCCCACACAGCGAGCTTGAATAGGAAACCCCAATTGCCCAGGGATCTTGAAAGTTACCATGAACTGGCCTGAAGCTGAAAATTTCAGATTATCATCATAAGAGGAGGAGGAGAAGGTGACGTGCTGAGGAGGCCCCACCATATAATCAGCTACCAGAAAAGGAGAAGTGATGCGCTCTCTTCACTGCTGTATCCTAGAGATACACTGACAGCGGAAAGCTGCTGTATGGAGTCCTACACGACGAGTCGCAAAAGCTCTCGAGGGACAAGGTGGACCAAGTCAGGTTGCAGAGCTGAAAGCCTCCAGATGGCCTTGGATATCACTGAAAGAGAGAAATGGCCAACACTACCTCTACACTGACTCGTGGGTGGTGGCAAATGCCCTGTGGGGGTGGCTGGACCGATGGGAAAAGATCAATTGGCAGCACAGAGGGAAACCCATCAGGGCTGCTGAATTGTGGCAAGGCATCACTGCCCGGGTAGAGAACGTGGCTGTCAAAGTCCTTCATGGAGGGCTGCCAGAGGACATCAGCAACAGACAGCTGGATTGGGCTGCCCGGACTGAAGTGCTTCAGATGGATCTGGACTGGCAACACAAGGCTGAGTTATTTCTGGCTTGATGGGCCCATGACACCTCGGGTCATCAGGGAAGAGATGCAACCTCCAGATGGGGTGGATTTAACCACGGNCTGCCAGTGGAGCTGGCCCTGGTCAGCCAAAAGCTCCATGTACCGGAGCAGGGCATGAAGTCCCTGTGGTGCATATGAGAAATGTGTTAGGGAAGGCAGTGTGGATTCATCCTGCCTCAGGCAAAGGCAAACCCACGTGTGGGATTGCTTTTGCTCAAGGACCTAGGCGCACTTGGTGGGTGATGCAGAAGGATGGGGAAACACGATGTGCACCTCGAGGGGATTTGATTTTTGGGTGAGAACAGTTTGTAATGTTGAATTGTATAGTATTGGTTGCTGAATGACACTGTCACTGTGTGCCATTACTACCATGGACAGTGAGTATGGACTGCTCAGATAGCAGTTGTGTGTTGCAGCGCGGGGCTGGATGGTAAAGTGCCATGACCTTCCCAAAAGCGACTCCAGGAGGAAGCCGCTCGGCAAGGCCACCACACTTGCACACACGTCCACACCCACACCCATGCAGATAGCTCCAGGAAAGGATCCACGGTAAAGAGGCAGGAAGGTCCTTTGTATGGGGTTCCACAGGAGAGGCTTAATGCAGCCACACGCCTGAAGGACAAAGACAAAGACCATGGGAGGGTCCAGGTTTATATCCGGGAGCGGAGAGAGCATCAGGGACCAATGATCTGAGGGCATGAGGGTGGCACACAGGCGGGATGAGGGAATGGGAGCCAAAGGGGAGCTCTGGGGGAGGGACAATGGAGCAAGGGCCAATGGGGGAACAGGGAGTGGAGAACTTTCTAGGGCAGGGACATATTAGGTAACAAGGGGCAGGGAGGCCAACAGGCCAACCAGGGAAGCAGAACTGGGGTATATTAACCTAATGGGCTCCTGGGGGGAGCCTGTTCGGTCACCCTAAGCTGGGAGGATCTCTGGACTTAGGGATGGTCCCACCAAGGGACTCCCTTTGGTCCGTAGGCCCACCGGCCCCCCCAGCCGTGAGCTCCTATTGCAGCTTGCAACCAGCAGATAGCGCATATTCTCCCTCCTTCCTTCTCTCCTTCTTTCCCCCCCACATATATATAAGTATACAATTACACACACACACACACAGAGACGTGTATACGTGTATATAGTTGGGAAGTGTAGCATCTGGGCATGATGTAGATGCTGTAGAAAATGTCCTGGTTCCTGCCAGGATGGCTTAACTTTTGCAGCAGCCAGGAGAGGCATGGCCAGGATCCATGGGGTTATCCAGTACCACCTCACACTATGTGCAGTGGTGGTGTGTCTTTTTGGTTTTCTGGAGTGTGCGGTTGGGCGGCACAAGGTTCTGCGTGGTACGTGATTGCGTATGAATAGTTCATCTGTTTTGTACATGCTCTTATTGGTATTCTTGTTGTTACTGTTCATTTTCTTATTTCATTTCTCTTTCTAGTAAATAGTTCTTATTTCAACTCTTCATCTTTACATTTCTGTGCCAAAAATTCTGCTCTCTGTCCCTTTGCAGGGGGAGGGAGAAGTGAGCGAGCGGCACGTGGTCTGGGGTCTTTCATTGGGAATACTAAGTTAGGGAATATGATTCCTAAACAATGACATAGGGCCTCCTCCTTGTAGCATTCCTATTTAGCCAAAGAACCTTTCAATCCTCAAATGAGTTTAAATTTAGTATATTTTGAAGGCATTTATTAATGGCTATGGTCTCTCTGCAGTCTCTGTACACCTCTTTCATTATGATAAAGGTAGAGAGGTGCAGATGGACTTGTGGAACCTGGAGCACAATTCTTGTCAATTTAGGGCTTTTTTCTAATCCTGGAGATGTGAGATTGCACAGATTGCATGGGCGTACATGTGCTGCTAGAGTGGTTGTGGGAAGCTCTGTTTCACATACTGTAAGGGCCAGCATGCTTGTTACCATGCATTTAGCAACTATCGTAAAGCCAGCAGCTTCTCTCTGTTTTATGTCATTTGAAAGATGACAGCTGAGGGAGGCATCTGTCCTTTTTTTGCAACAGGATTTTTCTTTCTTTCAAAAAACTGTAGTTAAGCTATGATTAAGGTTTAAATATACAAAGTTATTTTTAATATTATTTGGAGAGGTAATCAAGCTGTGACCTCACTTGACATTGATGGCAAAGCTCCCAGTGACTGTGCTGTAGTGAGGTTTTCATTCAATAAAAAGGCAATAAAGAATCTAATTCATAATGAAGGGAGGAAAAGATGAATCAATTCAAGCTGTGTCAGTAGATTCTTTCCTGTGCTGTTAACTGTGCAGTGCCATCAAAACGACAAGGTCTGTCCTTATCTCCTGTAGTATTTATGGTTATTCTTTACTTACAAATGACTAAACACAATTGGCCCTTAAATTAGCTGTTTGTTGTCTATGGAAACTATTGAGTGATGACTTTTTCTGAAAAATCCCTTGTTAATATTTTAACATGAGAAATACTTTGAAATTGTATGAATTACAGCTTTTTTTTAAATGATATAAGGGTTGACCAGGTATTGTTTGTAGATGTTTTTTAAACAAATGTGTGTTTTAGTATGTATACTATGTACATCAGCAATCTTTCTTTTTGTCCAGCGATAAAATAATAATTTAAAATATCATAATAGTTCTAACTATCGTAAGAGCAAATAATATGACCATTGATCCATATTATTTCATTCGACATACCTTGCTGAATGAACATGCTAGAAGATCATAGCTCAGAAATAATTTATTACAGTGTTCCCAATTACTATGAGTATGGCTTAGTATTTGAAAAAAATTACTGATATAAACTACTCAACTCTGCATGTTTATTTCTGATTAATTATACGATATATAGTGCTTCTCAATTAAAATACTTACTGTCAGTACCAAAAATTGTCAAATAATATGCTAACTCAGTTCTGTTTGGCCAGCTCCGAGTGGCTATTTTTTCAGTACTAGACTTAAATTTTTTTTTAATTAACATTTTAATTTGCATGTCATTTTCAGGCAGAACAGAATCACTCATTTTTTTTTCCTTCCTATGGGTTATGCTCTTTTATTATGTGCTTCTCAACATAATTTGAGTTATCTTTATATAATAAATATGTATTGATGCACTATCTTAATTGATCGGGGTACCAATGTCCTGTTATTTCCCTACTTTAAAAGCAAACCAGACCCAATCCTTATACTGTATTATCTATACTGGCTAAGTTCTAAAGTTTGCTATTTTGTATTCTGTAATAGAATGTCCTTTAGAGTGCAAGAGCTCGGTGTTCGTAACCACCATGACTGCACACATGTGATGAAGATTGGGATTATGCAGACTGCCCAGGTATGATTATCACGTGACATCTTTTTCTTTTGCCTCAGAAAATGTATCCAAGGTATTTCTAGAAAATTCCTTAAATGAAACTTCAGTATGTAAGGTTTGCATATTGAATGAAAAAAACCCCTCAAGACTTCTCAACTCTAACCAGCTGAAAAAATATGCAGGTCTCTGGTCTACAGTTCTTTGACTACCCAGAAAACTAAAGTGTAGGGTGAACAGCTAACTTGGGACACCTGGTCAAAATGAGCAAACTGCCTTGGTTGCCATGGCCAGAACCTGCCACCCTTCTAAGAACAGGGTGAACTTCATGTGCTCCTTAATATTGTTTCCCATGATGTCAGTTGTGATTTCTTCTGGTATTCTCTCTGGCTGTGGTCTGTGGAAACAAAACCTGGAAGATTAAGGGAGAATTAATGAATTAGTAGTTGCAAACACAAATTTGGAATTATTAGAGCCCAAGGCTGTTATGAGATAGCACATCTCTCAAAAAAGGTGCTGGTAAGATCCCTAACACTGTTGTTTAGATATCGTGCTCCAAATTCAGTGTCGCATGACTAGAAATAAGAGAAGGATTTAGTCACTTCTTTTGATACTGTCTTGTTGAATATCTGACTTAATAGTTTCCAAATGTTTTTACATAAATTGATTATGGAGCTGCTGCTGGTTTCTGTATTTCAGCAGCTCTAAATGTGGGGCCCTCAGGAGAGCACAAAAATAGATTTGGGGCTGCCTTGGCATTATTGGTTTTAGGCCTGCCTGATAGTGGTCATAGCTTATGTGGCTGCAGAGCTCTTGGTTAGTACTGTACTGTACTGAAATTGATCCACGTATTTGCTCTGCATCTGTTCTTCCCTGTGAAGAACTTCAGGAAGAATATTAGTAATGACCTTGGGAGTGAAAATTGCCTGTAACGAGGAAGAGCATACTTTATGCAGTAAATACAAATATTTCTGAAACAAAGTTACAGTGTGGGAATATTAAGATGGTGAATGCTTGCACATCAAGATTTACATATCACTGATGGGTTTTGTGTTAACTTTTTGTGCCCTTGACTCTGGATAGAGCTTTGCAGAAATCCTACAGAGCCCTTCTGTGCCGGTTTGCGTCAAGTAAATTACCGGCAAAAACAGTGAGACTAGACAAACTAAATGTGGACACTGAAATGAATATTTGTAATTGTTTCCAAATGGGATTAATGTACTTTCAGTAGATGTATAGACACTGGATGAAATACTTAAAATTGCATGACAGGTAAATATTTGCTAGTGTGGTTTGCTTTTGAGAAGTAGGAAGCCTTTGTGATTCTTCCTTCTGTGTCACTGTAATCAATGGACACTTCTTTGCCATTAAATTCAGTAAATGTAGGATTGAGAACAAATTAACTCATCACTATACACCAGTTCTTTGCAATAGGGGAGGCAAGAAGAGTTGAATTTGTGACTGCTGCAGCTGTGGCCGTGGAAATGGATCAATGCCATGTTGTCTAATGAAAGAATGGTATTACATATCTCTTTGATATCCCTTTGTTCAGGCTAGTACAATGCCATTTTTATGGATATAACTACTACTGGTTTTTTGTAGTTAGAGCAGAAGAGCATGGAATAAATAAGATAAAAAAATAAGAATTGTTGTAATTACTGTCATTTATGAAAGCTGGCAAATTACTATAGTAAAGGAATATTTTAAAATGAGTAGGTTTTCCTGAGTTACATGACAGTTATATGTGAGCTGCCATATTTCTGGTACTCAACAACACAAATGCATACACATATTTTTGTTCATTTGTTCCAAGAGTGTCTGTGAATAATGATAGATTCATAAAAGCTAATTACAGTTAACTTCCAGAACAACTAGTTGGGTGAGATAGTAACTGAAAAATAACATAAACATCTGAAAAGTCTGTAAGTGAGTCTGACAACTTGAATACAGTTTTAAGTGAATACAAATTAATAAATGAATACTTGGGTATTTTATTCAAATATGTTTCAAAATTGGTTTAATCTTCACAGCACGTCCCCTGACATGGACAAAACAAATATTATGCTGCCATGGGAAAAAATGCTCTGATGAAGTGTATTTGAACCATGATCGCTGTATACACCAATCTGGGGATCATGGGATTTTCTGTGCTATGTATACTGCGTTACCCTGGAGTCCTCTCAAATCTGTACAAGATCAAATAACTTTTCTGTTAGCTACTTTTAATTTAGAATATGTGACCCAACTGGTTCTATCAGTTTGATTGCTTTCTGTTTAAAAGAGAACGTGTAAAATATAAATATAGAGCAACATATGGAGCAATGTATGTATAAATTGTTTTTTATTATTGTTGCCTGCTGCAGGATTCTTCCCTATGCCCTCTGGAGTATGATTGGTTCTGAGATTTCCCAGAAATCTCAGAAATCTCTGTACAGGAATTATTTATTTAGAAAAGTTATAGTTACCTTCATGTAATTCTGATTTTAAGTAGGTACTATTTTGCAACATTCCTGTTCATTTGCCACTACAGGCACTGGTGGATACTATCCTAAGTGGTTTTACTGCAGTTTTCTTCGATTTTATTTCCTAATTTTTATTAAAATAATATTTTTCATTTATTTAGTTGGCTTCTTTATCTGGCACCTTTATCTTCAACTGATGAAACAACTGTAATGCTTTGACAGCCACATGGATATTCTGGGAGGGGATGCCCTCTTGGGGAGTAATGCATGCAGCCATGCTGCTGCTGCCCTCAAGGATAAATACATGAATGTCAGCTCAGGGGAGCACCATTGATCCTGTGTGAGAGGTTGATGCGTATGGAAGAGGATCTCGACTCAACCTTCAAAAACATGGAAGCACAAGGGCAGAAATTTTCTCAATTTAGTCTTTCAGTTTTTGACAAGTATCTTACTGCTTAGGCATCGGGTTTGCATATGATGTTGTATTGTAACAATATGTATGGTTAAAGCCTTGTGAAAACAAGTACTGGTGCTCTCTTAAAACAGTTGTGATCCTCTAAATCACTGATTTTCCTTATAGCCACTGTCTATTCTTTTTTTTCTTTCTTCTTTCTAGGCATACTTACAGCCTATGTGTGTATGAATCCCCAGGGCTGCCAGTCTTGTTCACTCACTGTTCAATTGTTGAAATGATTTTCCCTTCTCATTCTTCAACCCATTTACCACAGGCTCTCCTTTTATTTTCATGCTTTCGTTAGAACATACAACTAGGATCCGCAGCTCTGCTGCATAGACTGTGTCTTAGTTAAAGGGTATATTGGATTACAGGGTTTTCTTTATGCAGAGGAAAATCTGACTTTTCAAGGTTTTAAACTCCATTGAAGATTGAAGCAGCTTTGATTATTCTACAAATCTCTGACAGTAGTTTTGTTCCATCGTTTATGTTTATCCTTTTATTTTTTTTCTCTTCTCTGTAATGTGGTCTGAATTAGCATGATCATTTGTGAAAGCATTACTGGGTTTTATATTAATCAGATTTCACTTGCATGCTTTAGACAGATTTTACTTTTTATAAATTTTGTACAATGTACAGTAATAAAAACAGCCTGAGCAGCATGGAACAGAGATGAAAACATTACACCTTCAGGGCAGGTATAATTTCCTATCCGTACCTGTAAGCCCACCATCCTTGATAACATGCTACCAGTTTTTTACCATTCTAGCTGTTACTGTCAATAGTTGGCAGAATCAATGAGGATCCAGAAAGACAGTGTTTGTTTATCCAGTGCGACAAACCAAAGAGAGCAGAGCATTTTGTGTCATGGAAATCCACCTCATGACTTAGTTGCGATGGACTTGACACGTTCTGTGTCCTTTTCCTGGTAGGTGTTGACTCACAGCCTGTGTAAAAAGATCTGACATCCACAATTGAGCGCAGGTTGGCATTTCTCCTTTCCTAGTGCTTTAAACTTTTGTGTTTTAGTGAAATTAGCTGAACCGATTATTGCCCTGATGCGCCAATACATTGTCACTGTTATGTCCTTTTTAATACAATACTAAGAGTCTGGCTGTGAAAAGTAGGTAGATTTTTTAGGTGAGCTCGTGTTAATTTATATCCTTTTTCACTCTTTCTGTGGAACAGCTTCACTGAGGCACAGTTCCAAATTCTTGCTGTGTTATCAGTCATGTTAAGAGGAGCTTTGGGAAATAAGCTGTAATTTGCTCTTTTATGAACCCAAAAATCACTGTACTATGAATATGTACTGAGAACATCAAGAAGAAAATTTAGAAGAATTGTCAGTAATAATGATTTTAGTTGATTCCAAGGATACTCTCATACTGTAAAATCATTAGGACTTTTAAGACTATGTGGGGTATTGCAGTGAATAAGAAATGCAATGCTTCACACAGAATGGGTTTAAAAGAAATTTATACTCGAAAACATACCATTGGAACTTTAAAAATTTAACTATAGTAGACAAATAAAGGAAACAAAGCCATACATCAGTCTTACTGACAACTCCTGAGACGGGTGAAACACAAAGTGCATTTTCTAGGACCAAATAAAACCTTTAAGGAAGTATCTGGGACAAATTTTAATGAAGAGTAGCCAGAGGAACTAAGTTTTAGTTATTGGTAACACGAACAGTAGGAAATAAAAAAAGAAAAAAAAATTTAATTGTCAATGAAACAGGAGAAGCCTGATTATCCTTACGAAGCCTGGTTATCCTTACCCTCTGTTGTGCTTTTCCTGCTGAACTGGTAATTGGATGCAAGTAAAATGGCAGTCTATAATAAGTATACTGCATGGTATAGACTTTAACTATTATTCAGTTTACAGTGGAATTGCTGCAGTGCATCGAGTCTGGTTCAGAACTGTACTGTCAGTATTGCTGTGATTTTTAACCCAGTGCTTGTTGGTGAAAGAGCAGAGCAGCAGCTCCGAGTTACTTGCTGCACCATTCCTCAGACATCGGCTTGCTGAATGCCATGCTCTGGCTAACTTATAAGTCTTTGCACAAGTTTCCCAGTCATAAGAACGGATGAAAGACAGCTCTAAATATTATTAGTGTTCCCAACTAATGGGTGACATTACACCAGAGAGCATTTTCTGGGCTGGCAGTGGGAACACTACAGGGTGGTGTGACAGGGGAGCTACTCTGCAGCCTCTGCATCTGCACTGCAGTGGTTTACAGCCCTTCTCCACAGTACAAAAACCAGACACTGAACTCATTTGACGGTGTCTCTTCAGTCCTAATGATATGTTTTGCTTTTCAGTGCATGCTCCATTTTAGATAAGCCTCATTGTATGTAACACTTTAATTAATTTCTAATTTTTTTTCTTTCTTTATAACAGAATTGGAAGCTGGAAGCACATTGCTGAGCAACCTCAGGTGGCTATTTTCATCTGCTCTGATAACAATATGCATTCTGAGCAAAGATATTTGTT
Source organism: Dicrurus megarhynchus (assembly GCA_013399195.1). Taxonomy (NCBI): domain Eukaryota; kingdom Metazoa; phylum Chordata; class Aves; order Passeriformes; family Dicruridae; genus Dicrurus; species Dicrurus megarhynchus. The sequence continues at coordinate 9,896 of VXAD01002041.1, forward strand.
CTCTCCCTAGGAGATAGCTTTAATGCACATTCACTGTGTTCATTCTGTGACTTAGAGGAGCTTCCATGCTTCTAATTCCAATCTGTTTGATCTCCTACTTAAATTCTAAAATACGTCTAGAGGTTTATGCAGCTAGTATATCTTGACTAAGAACGTATTGATGGTTTGTTCCATTTTCTTCTGTAGAAAAAAAGTACAGTAATAAAGACAACCTCAGGCCCCACTGAGCCTGTTACTCCTCTGAAATTCTGTAGATGAAGGGGAATCTGAAAACACATTAATTCATCTGAAATGCAATTCAGCCTTATTTTGGTACTGCTCTTCAATCATTTACAAGCAGAGACTTCTTGAGTTACTTTAGCCCTCATTCACCAAACATTTTGTATGTCAAGGAGAATAGTAAATCCTTTGAGACTCCAGCTACCAGAGAGAGTAAGCCCCCAATATAAGCACAAAATGATTTATCATAAACTAAATTAAATCATCCAAACTCATCTCATCAATAGATATGAAGGAACAGGCAGAAGAGAGAAATCAGTTTAGCATCTTAGTAGATATGGGGTCTCACTATTGTCTTGCAATGCTTTATTATGTAGATAATAAAACCCAGCATCACCACAGTTTAAATCAATCCAGATACAGTTATTAAAAGACAAAAGTCACCAGGGAGGTAGGAGATGTGGTGTAATGTTGAAATAGCCTTTCACTGTGGCATCGCAAGTGAAATAAATGTGTAGGAACTCACCGTCCTTGTGTAAACTGCAGAATCTCTGTGCTGTGCAGTGGGACTGGGAAGGTGCTCAGAAGATTCCAGTGTACTGCAGGGAAGGAGTGTGTGTGTTGGCCTGCCTCCTGAAACAGTTGACATAACTGCTGATAAAGCAGCAACTTGAGGTTATACTTTAAAAACTGAATCACACTGAAAATATTTAAAGCCAAAAAGAAGAGAGAAATAAAACAGTGCTGGTTGTGGCCTGCCTTTTTCTTTCAGGTGTCTGGAATGCCTTGCTGTCCAGTGGAGCTTATTGATAAAGTGCAGCTTAAAAATTTTGTTAAGAAACCCTGATAAACTTCCTCCAGTCATTTCTGTAAGTATTTGAAATGCAGACAATTCTAATCCTCTTCTGTAATTATGCTGCATGTTTCAAAAATCTGATCTCAATAACACAATTAAACAAAAACGAGACATAATTTACTTAATGGAGCAGGTTGTGTGGACCTTGAGTTTTGTTAAGAGAGCTAAGTTACAAGTATAAAAAAACCTACTATGCAGTTAATGATGCCTTGATAGTAGTTACAAAGACAACTGAACCCTTTCAAGAGAGAATAATTCTGTTTTTCAAGCAATTACCCTAATGTAATTGCTGCTCATAATCTGGTCTGCTTGATACAAACTCAGGATTTCATTGAACATTCAGAGTGCCATAGAGGAATATCACAGCTTTGCACTCTCTTTGGAAAAATGCCTATATACTGGTGATGTTCTTATAGTATTTCTCCATCAAACAATTTGGATTTGCCTTCCTGTGGTACCAAATGACTCATATTTATTCCCATCACATTTCATAAAATGAATGTGAATTACAACAGGGTTTTTTCAGCTCTACACAGAATTAATGAATAACAAATACCTAAAGAAGAGGAAGGAAAATAGATCACTGTGAAGTTTAGTAATGATTTATAATGGATCAAGGCAAGAATAGCGTTAAAGTTGGTGCAGCAAAGTACCCTTGAGAATTTTCTTCTCTTTCAGGGAGAGTGTAGTTGTCACTAAATGTAAACCTTATTAAATGCAGCCAGATAGTGCTGCGCAGTGATGTGATAAAACTAGAGATGAACAGTGTGAGGCTGAGACAAATAATGTATGTTACCACACCTAATGTTCTCTAACCAACTTTTCTTTAATGCCAGCTGTCAAAAGAGAACAGTGGTGATTATATGGGATCACAGTCTTGCTGATTTGCACAAATCTGTACATGCATTGAAACTGATACATGCTGAAAAAGAGATAAATGCATATAAATTACTTGTGGAACTGGTAAAATTATGGTCTTAGTTTAAAGAAATCTCAACTAAATTAATCCATAGATAGAGATGCTTGTAAAAGAAGCATAAGCTTTTACTAGTTACAAAAACTAGATACAGGGGGAACTGATGTGAATAATGTAATAAAATTACATGCAGTCAGATGGACAGGGTAAGGTTCCAAGTTATTTTAACGATTTTAGTACTAATGCTGACGGAACCCATAATCTTTGTCAATATTGCTGTAGCATTCTGTTTTCATCTTTCTACTGCATGTTTTAAAAAACTGTACTTTCTTTTGATTACACTCAGTAAAACTTTATCAAAACTTTATTTTGGTGGTGTTACATGACTTTTTTGTGATCCAGTTCTGTCAAAAGCATTAAAATGAATGAATATACCTATAGCTCCAGCATGTATAATGTATAACGTCTACAAATGAGATTTCTAGAGCCATCATATGTTTTGAAATTATATGAAGGCTTGACATTTGGCCTGAGCAATGGTTTAGTTTGGTGCAACTCTTTTAAAGTGATTTTAAAATAATCTGCAGATCACCCTGAAGTAGAACACCTAGGATGGGTTCTGCTGGTTATGTTTTCAAGGTGGATGTTGTGATGTGATAATTAATTCCCGTAGGCCAGCAGATGCTGGAGCATACACATATGTACCTTCACATATAGTTTTCTAATATATACATATATTTATGTGAACACAAAAGTGTGACACTGAAAATCAAGTCTCAAAATTTTAAATTAGTTCTACATGAACATCAAAGTATAACTCTAAACTGAGTGGATTTTATCTTAAAACAAGTTAGTGGCATGGACAGAATCTGTTAAAAAAGAGTTTGCATTCATCATTTTGCTTTCAATCCTATACAGTCTGCTGTTTTGGTGAGATGCAAGGGTACTATTTAATGAAAATGAGAGATGCCCTTTACTCATAATTATCATAAAAAGGGTTAATGCAGAATGTAGAGATGACTAGATGCATTTTTTTAATTACAATAATAGACTCACTGAGGAAAAATTATTTTATGAAACATTCCATTATTGTCCTTACAGGCCCATAATTTGAGGATTACTGCTCAAAAACCCAGATGAAATGATTTTATAATCCTGGGTCCATTAAAGGTTTAAGAATTGTCTGGTTAGATTAGGAAGAATTTAGTTGTGAAAAAATGCTATTTAAAATTGCAAGACACATGTGAAATAGGCTGTATCTGCAGAACAGGCAGGTCACCGCTGTGCTGAATGTGGGACCTTCTCACCTACAGGTAAACTTTGTTTGTACTGACCCACTTATTATTTCTGCATCTTTAGCACAGTAGAAGTATTTATTATGACATCCATTTCTCTCATCCTAGGTACACCTGACATGATACTATTGATCCTCAGGCCAATCATCCATTAGGCATTCGTTAAGAGCCAGAGTGATAGGCAAATGTGAATTACAATTATAATAATTCCAACAAAGGAATTGATAAGGAAATGATAAGGCTCAGGCCTGTAGCTCAGGGAGGGTAAGGATCTCCTCAACCCCTGACATACTAATATAGCCACACTATATTGTTGAAATAAAAAGGCCTAAAGCAATATCTCTGTGTGCTGCGAGGTGTCCTTTGGTGAACGGAGGTGTTTCCAAGCATTCAGTAAAGCATTCTGTTTCACCAGTCTGCCAGACTTTCTCACTATCAAGTAAGAATCAGCAAAAGGGAACCTGGACCTTTCCTTTCTACATCCAGTGTGATCTGCTTCCTGTAGATGCTCCAGAAAGCAACTGTCATCACCATTGCCCTTAAGTAGCTTCAGCCTGGCCTGGTATTTTCTTATACATTTCTGCCTTTTCTTTCTTATTTGGTGTTTCCTTTCCCATATTATAATTTGGTCTCTTTTTCCATTTTCCTGGCTGAATCTGACTCTGAAACTTTCTGCTAATTTTAAATAAGACATGGTTCCATAAGCATAACAGTGTGTAATGGTTTTATTGTAGACATGTTTGAAAGTATTTGTTTACCTGAGCTGTGTGTTTAATATTACACGCATGAACTTATGGGCAAATGACAATCACAGTTTAATTAATATTTTTCAATTGCATGTCACCCCATGCAAATTAGGTATGCTTTCCTCATTATTTTTAACCAAACTGACATTTAGAATTGCACAGCTCTTTTCTTTGATGGGGCACACATAACTAACAAATATCTGAAATATCTGTCCGAACATGTACCTGGGTGTGCATCAAATGGGCCTTTGGTATGAGAGGCCTCATGATGTAAACAGTTATATGTCATGGGCTCAAGAAACCCAGCTCCCCCCACAGCCACTCATTTCCCTTCCTGCATCCACTTTTGTTATTACACCAGCTTATGAGCATTCTTGGATGTGCTATTTAACCTGGCTTTGGGCAGTACCTGATCTAAACCTGACTCTTACATGACAACCCAAACCAGCATACTTTCAATGTAGTATAGAAACTGTAATTTATATTGTTGCATCTCTTTAGTGAGAATCCTAACTCATGCTGCTAAAAGGTCAGCAAATGCCTCACCTTTACCTCAGCATTCCAGTTCCTCTCACTGCTGTCTCTTGCTTTTCTTATTCTTCCTCCAGAATGCTGCCCATTCAATATGATCACTCCACCAGGTCCAGTCAGAGTCAAGAGCTGAACCTGGGCCTGTTGATGACAGAATACTCTTTTCTTAGCTGGATCACCTGGAGGCCGTGCCAGCCAGTGTTTGTGAGTATGCATGCATGTCATTAGCACAGTTAGACCATAATGCTGGATGGAAACCCCTTAAGTATGAATTCTACCTGGGGATTCCATCCCTTTCATGGGAAACTGAGTACAATAATGTGATTGTTTCATTATGTTGATTTTACCAATCAATGTTTAATTTGGTGATCGAAGAGTTTCTGACTGCATGTCTCTGTGATACGGCCACAGAATGCAAAGATACAAATTTTTTAAAGCATGTAGGGAAAATTTTCTGTGTTCATAGTGAAATGCAGCAAAACCTCATCTTTGACCTGAAGGATTAAACTATGCCCTGTAGCACAGCCCTCATTCCTGCAGTTTAAGCAACTGATGCTGTTACCGAGTTTTCTATCACTGTTAGTATTTGTAGCTGAATTAAAGTGCTGCTCAGTGGTTTGCAGCAATCGTGTTAAAGATGTGTGGCAGTGCCGTCGAGGCTCTGTTCCTTGAAGGAGAGAAGCTGTGCCAATGACAGCGGAGCTGGTACTGATTCTCAGGGGCAGTATGTGAGCATCTGCAAATGGGAAAACAAGGAAAAGTTCAGCAAACGTGAGGAAGACCTGGTTCATTGTAGCTGTTACGGGCAACCTGAGCAGGGGTACCTGTCACCTTGCACTGTTTTGCAATTCTCTTCATGAAGTTCCCAGTTAACTTTTGTCGTCTTGCTGCTTGTAAACACATTAAGCTTTGTCCATTTGCAGTGGGATAGGAGGACTTTACGTCGTTTATACTAATCCAAATTGGCTGCCTTGCTGTGGGAACGTTACCTGTTTGATGACCAGATCACTTGTTTCACGGTCGGCAGGGCCTGGAAGGGTCCGGGCCTGGGTCCCAACCCTTGGTACGGGTGAAGGGACTGTGACAGCTGGGTTCCTGGGGAGGCTCTTCTCCCTGCGCCCATCACCGATCACAGCATTCACTCCCGGGAGCTGCAGCGGAGCCAACTCCAGTAGCCGCTTCCCGCGCCTCCGCTGCCGCCCGGTGTCCGCAGCGTGGCTCCGGAGGGAACCCTGCTGGGAAAAGGCATCCGGGTGACCCGCTAGGCCGAGGCGGCTCCCGGAAGGGGGGGCCAGCGGCGGCGGCACTGGGCGCGGCCTCCCGGCATGGGACCGCGGATCCCCGCACCCGCCCGGCACAGGGGCGGCCCCCGCGGGGCGC